>JAEVFF010000241.1:490837-501472 GCA_018901945.1 Pugionium dolabratum | reverse complement strand
GAGATGCCATGCATTATTTTTCATTTATAAACCTTTACACAATGATCACCAATGATTAGTTTAGAGTGATCATTTTAACTGGCCGATCAACTGAACATTTATGCACTAAATCGTCCGTAACTTTTGAGTTATAGCTTAGAATGACACGAATCCAATACCCACGTTAAACTATTTCAATTTTCTATTTTATGACAAAATTTGAGACAAAATTAGATTCGACAAGGCATACAAGAATTCCAATCTTTCTCAAACTGTGTGATGCCATGAATTATGCTTCATTTATAAGCCTTTACTCAATGAGCACACACGATCAGTTTAGAATGATCACTTTAACTGGCCGATCAACTTGATATGTCTGCATTAAATCGTCCATAACTTTTCATCTATAGCTTAGAACGACACGAATCCAATGCCCATGTTAAGCTAGTTCAATTTTCTATATTATGACAAAATTTGAGACAGAACTAGATACGAAAAAGCATCCATATAATCCAATCTATCCCAAACTCTGTGATGCCATCCATTATGCTTCATTTCTAAGCCTTTACTCAATGAGCACCAATGATCAGCTAAGAATTATCACTTTAACTAGCCGATAAACTTGACATGTCCGCACTAAAGCGCCCGTAAATTTTGATTTAGAGCTCAGAATGACACGAATCCAATGCCAACATTAAGCTAGTTCATTTTTCTATATTGTGATAAAATTTGAGACCGAACTAGATACGACAAAGCGTTCAAATAATCTAATCTATCCCAAACAGCGTGATGCCATAGACTATGCCTTATTTATTAGACTTTACTAAATGAGTACTAATGATCAGTTTGAATAATCATATTAACTTGTCGATCCACTTGACATGTCCGCACTAAATCGTCCATAAATTTTTATTTAGAGCTCAAAATGACACGAATCCAATTCCCATTTTAAGCTAGCTCAATTCTCTATATTGTAACAAAATTTGAGACAGAAATTGATACAACAAAGCATCCAAGTAATCCAATCTATCCAAAATTGTGTGATGCCATGCATTCTGATTTCTTGCTCAAAATGAAACGAATCCAATGCCCACGTTAAGCTAGCTCAATTTTCTATATTGAGACAAAATTGAGATAGAAATAGATATGACAAAACATCCAAGTAATCCAATATATCCCAAACTGTGTGATGCCACGCGTTATGTTTCATTTATAAGCCTTTACTCAATGAGCACCAATGATCAGTTATGTATGATCATTTGAACAGGCCCACCAATTTGACATTTCTGCACTAAATTGTCCGTAACTTTTGAATTATAGCTCAAAATGACCCGAATCCAATGTCTATATTAAGCAAGTTCAATTATCTATATTGAGACAAAATTTGAGACATATATAGATACGACAAAGCATCCAAGTTAACCAAGCTATCCAAAAATACGTGATGTCATCATTATGCTTCATTTATAAGAATTTACTCAATGAGCATCAGTTTAGAATGAACATATTTACTGGCCCTTCAACATGACATGTTTGCACTAAATCATCTATAACTTTTGATTTAGAGCTCAGAATGACACTAATCCAATGCCCACGTTAAGCTAGGTCAGTAGTCTATATTGTGACAAAATTTGAGAAAAAAATATATACGACAAAGCGTCGAAGTAATCCAATATATCCCAAACAGCATGATGCCTTGTATTATTCTTCATGTATAAGCTTTTACTCAATGAACACCAATTACCAGTTTGGAATTATCATTTTAACTGACTGATCAACTTGACATTGCTGCACTGAATCATCTGTAACTTTTGATTTATAGCTCAGAATGACATGAATCCAATGCCCACGTTAAGTTAGTTATTATTTCTATATTGTAACAAAATATGAGACAGAACTAGATATGACAAAGTGTTCAAGTAATCCAATCTATCTCAAACCGCTTGATGCCATGCATTATGGTTCATTTATAAGCCTTTACTCAATGAGTACCCGCGATCAGTTTAGAATAATCATAGTAACTGGCCAATCCACTTGACATTTCTGCACTAAATCGTTCGTAAATTTTGATTTAGAGCTCAGAATCACACGAATCCAATGCCCACGTTAAGCTAGCTCAAATTTCTATATTTTGACAAAACTTGAGACAGAAGTAGATACGACCAAGCGTCCAAGTAATCCAATCTATCCGAAACCGCGTGATGCCATGCATTATGCTTCATTTATAAGTCTTTACTCAATGAGTACCAGTGATCATTTTTGAATAATCATATTAGCTCGCCGATCCACTTCACATGTCCACACTAAATCCTCTATAAATTTTGATTTAGAACTCAGAATGACACGAATCCAATGCCCACGTTAAC
The DNA here is from genome assembly GCA_018901945.1 of Pugionium dolabratum. NCBI lineage: Eukaryota > Viridiplantae > Streptophyta > Magnoliopsida > Brassicales > Brassicaceae > Pugionium > Pugionium dolabratum. Next base: position 499,127 of record JAEVFF010000241.1, on the reverse strand, counting down.
ATAGCTAAATTTTTGACAAAATTTGAGACAGAAATAGAGACGGCATAGCATCCAAGTAATCGAATCTATCCAAACTGCTTGATACAATGCTTTATCCTTCATTTATAAGCCTTTGCTTAATAAGCACCTATGATCAGTTTAGAATGATAACTTAACGGGCCGATCGATTTGACATATCCGTACTTAATCGCCCGTAAATTTTGATTTTGAGTTCACAATGACAGGAATCCAATACCCACGTTAATCTAGCTCAAATTTCTATATTTTGAAAAAATTTGAGACAGAAATCGAGATGACAAGGCATCCAAGTAATCCAATCTATCCCAAATTGCGTGAGGCCATGCTTTATGCTTCATTTGTAAACCTTTATTCAATGAGTACAAGTGATCACTTTAACTGGCTGATCAACTTGACATGTACGCACTAAATCGTCCATAACTTTTTATATAGAGCTTTGAAACTCACGAATCCAATGTGCACGTTAAGCTAGATCATTTTCTATATTGGAACAAAATTAAAGAAACAACTTGATATGACAAAGCATTCAAGTAATCCAATTTATCTCAAACAGCATGATGCCATGCATTATGCTTCATTTATAAGCCTTTCCATAGTGCGTACCATTGATCAGTTTAGAATAATCATATTACCTAGCCGATTCGCTTGACATGTCCGCAAAAAATCATCCATAAATTTTGATTTAGAGCTCAGAATGACACGAATCTAATGGCCACGTTAATCTACCTCAAATTTCTATATTTTGACAAAATTTGAGACAGAACTAGATACGGCAAAGCGTCCAAGTAATCCAACCTATCTCAAACCGCGTGATGCCATGCATTATCCTTCATTTATAAGCCTTTACTCAATGCCCACGTTAAGTTAGCTTAATTTTCAATATTGTGACTAAATTTGAGGCAGAAATAGATACCACAAAGCGTCCAAGTAATACAATCTAACCTGAACTCCATGATGTTATGCATTATGCTTCATTTATAAGCATTTATTTAATGAGCACCAATAATCAGTTTAGAAGGATCATTTTAACTGGCCGATCCACTTGACATGGTTGCACTAATCATTCGTAACTTTGTTTTATAGCTCAGAATGACACGAATCCAATGTCCACGTTAAGCTAGTTCAATTTTCTATATTGTAACAAAATTTGAGGCAAAATTAGATACGACAAAGCGTCCAAGTAATCCAATCTATCCCAAACCGCATGATGCCATGCATTATGCTTTATTTATAAGCCTTTACCCCATACATATCAATGATCCGTTTAGAATAATCATATTAACTGACCAATTCACTTGACATGTCGGCATTAAATCATTAATAAATTTTGATTTAGAGCTCAGAATGACATGAATCCAATGCCCAATTTAATCTACCTCAAATATCTATAATTTGAAAAAATTTGAGACAGAACTAGATATGGTAAAGCATCCAGGTAATCCAACCTATCCCAAACCGCCTGATGCCATGCATTATCCTTCATTTAAAAGCCTTTACTCAATGAGTAACAATGATAAGTTTTGAATAATCATATTAACTGACCGTTCCACCTGACATGTCCGCACTAAATCATCCGTAAATTTTGATTTAGAGCTCAGAATGACATGAATCCAATGCCCACGTTAATCTAACTCAATTTTCAATATTGTGACTAAATTTGAGCCAGAAATAGATACGATAAAGTGTCCAAATAATCCAATATAACCTGAACTGCATGATGCTATGCATTATTCTTCGTTTGTAAGCATTTATTTAGGGAGCACCAATAATCGGTTTAGAATGATTATTTTAACTGGCCGATCCACTTGACATGGTTGCACTAAATTATTCGTAACTTTGTTTTATAGCTCAGAATGACACGAATCCAATGCCCACGTTAAGCTAGTTCAATTTTCTATATTGTGACAAAATTTGAGGCAAAATTAGATGCGACAAAGCGTCCAATTAATCCAGTCTATCCAGTACTGCGTGATTGCATGCATTATGCTTCATTTATAAGCCTTTACTCTATGGGCACCAATGATTAGTTAAGATTGATCATTTTCACAGACCGATCAACTTGTCATGTCCGCACTAAATCGTTCGTAACTCTTGATTTAGAGCTCAGAATGACACGAATCCAATGCCCAATTTAATCGAGCTCAAATATCTATAATTTGAAAATTTTTGAGACAGAACTAGATATGGCAAAGCGTCCGAGTAATCCAACGTATCCCAAATCGCGTGATGCCATGCATTATCGTTCATTTAAAAGCCTTTACTAAATGACTAACAATGATCAGTTTTGAATAATCATATTAACTGGCTGTTCCACTTGACATGTCCTCACTAAATCGTCCGTAATTTTGAATTAGTGCTCAGAATTACACGAATACAATGCCTATGTTAATCTAGCTCAATTGTCTATATTTTGACAAAATTTGAGACAGATATAGAGATGACAAAGCGTCCAATCGCCTTATGCCATTATATATACTTCATTTTTAAGCTTTTACTTAGGGAGCACCAATGATCACTTTAGACTGATCACTTTAACTGGCCAATCAACTTGACATATCCGCACTAAATCGTGCGTAACTTTTGATTTAGAGCTCAGAAACAAACGAATCCAATGTTCACGTTAAGGTAGCTCAATTTTCTATAGTGTAACAAAATTTGAGACATAAATAGACACGAAAAAGAATCCAAGTAATCCAATCTAACCAAAACTGTGTGATGCCATGCATTATGCTACATTTATAAGCCTTTACTCAATGAGCACGAGTGATCAGTTTACAATGATCAGTTTAGAATGATCACTTTAACTGGCCAATCAACTTGATATGTCCGCACTAAATCATCCGTAATATTTTATTTAGAGCTCACAATGACGCGAATCCATTGTCCACGTTAAGCTAGCTCAAATTTCTATATTTTGAAAAATTTGAGTTAGAAATAGAGATGAGAAAGCATCCAAGTAATCCAGTCTTTCCACTCTACTTGCTGCCATGCTCTATGCTTCATTTATAAGGCTTTACTTAATGAGTACCACTGATCTGTTTAGAATGATCACTTTAACTGTCCACTCAACTTCACATGTCCACACTAAATCGTCCGTAAGTTTTGATTTAGAGTCCGAATGACACGAATCCAATGCCCACGTGATGAGGACATCAATACTAGCTCACTAGAAGCTGAGGAAGGGCCCATTAATATACCTATTATGAGACAAGTTCCAAGAACAAGATCAGGCACAAGAAACCTTAGTAAGATGTTCAACAAGTCTGTCAAGAGTCTCATAACAATAATAGAAGATGGAGGATTCAATGAAGCTGAACTTACTAAAGAATTAAAAGAAGGAGACTATGAACAACTAAAGACTACAACAATTTTACTCCTTCCAGTTTTAGAAGGCTTCAGATATACAACCTTGTTCATCATTGCTAAACAAACTTAAGAAGGCATTATAAGGAGCTACAAGAGACCAAGGTGCGTATTTAAAATTCTTATGTTTGAATGAACAAGTTTATTTGCTTTTTTTTGCAGGAATGTGACTGTTAAGTTTAAGAGCATTTTATTTGTCATTAGTTCCTAATGTCTTGTTGTTATTTTCGTTTTAGTCCTTCCATTATAATGTATTTTCAGCTCTAGAAGGCACTTGCTGCTGGACTAGTATTTAAAGTCCCTTCTCAGTATGTAATCACTCAAGTTTTATGAAATAAAAACCTAGTTTTTCTTCCTTTGAAAGGAGCTGACGCCTTCAGCCTTCTTGTGTGAAAATCCTTGAAGATTGAGTGCTTTAGACTTATCACAGACCTTCCATAATCTGTGTGGTGTCTCTCGATCCACCTCACTACTCAATCCTCACTTAGATCCTCAAGAAAGTGCTCTACAGCCAGCTGAAGGGTCACCATCAACCCATCACTCCTGAGTCTCTAAAAAGTGCTGTACAGCCAGCTAGAGCCTCTCCAGCAGTTCCCCTTGCTCGAACAAGCCCTCTTTTTCCTGCATCATCTGGTATCAGAGCTTAATCGCTCCTATTCAGGTTTATCTAACCCCAGTTTTGTTTTTACTCTGTCATTTCCTTGTTAACTTTCTGTCAAACTGCATCTCTACATAAAACACATAAAAATCGAACCCCAATTTGTTGCTTTTGTGTGTTAAAATCTAGTAACATCATTAGTTGTTGATAGCTTGTGTTGCTGCAACTAGATTTGTCGATTTTCAGTTGTTTTGATTGTGCCTATTCAACTTCCTTTGTTGCTGCAACTAGTTCTGTCCATTTTTAGTTGTTTTTGATTGTGTCGATTTGACTTCCTTTGCTGGTGCAGCTAGATTGTCGATTTTCAGTTGTTTTGATTGTGTCTATTCGACTTCCTTTACTGCTTCAACTACTTCTGTCCATTTTAAGTTGTTTTTGATTGTGTGTATTCGACTTCTTTTGCACTTGATCTGTTTGTTTAGTGTGAGACAGATTGTGCGACTATGGGAGAACCAATAGATGTGAATGTTGCTCAGATGCTTGCTGCTATTCATATTCAACTTCAGAACCTAGGAGATCGCATGACAAGAATAGAACAACCACCACCAATTCGCAGAAATTCTATGAGAAATGCGAATGCACAACGTGTGAATCATGAGGAGGAGGAAATAGCTGACTTAGAAGATGATTTTCCACCAGAACCTGATCATAATCATAGACCTAGAAGACAATATCAACGTGACAGAGATAGAGTAGAAGAATCTTGACATGGAAACAGAGACGTAAAGCTCACGGCACCAACCTTTGCTGGAAAGGTTAATCCAGATGCCTACCTTGATTGGGAAAGGCGTATGTAATACATATTTGAGTTTAAAAACTACTCAGATCAGAGAAAAGTATCTCTAGCAGCTGCTCAACTCACTGAAAGTGCTCTAGCTTGGTGGGACAGAGATGTGTCTGAAAGAAGAAGACATAGACATGGTCAGATCACTACTTGAGAAGACATGAGGTTCCAACTAAGGAGGAGATTTGTCCCTGCATACTACTACAGAGAGTTGCAGAAGAAATTTAGAAAACTAGCTCAAGGTTCTAAATCTGTTGAAGAAACTTTGATGGCTCAATTCCTAGATGGTTTGCAAGATCGAATTGCTAGAAAAGTGGAGAGACAAACCTATCATGATCTGGACGAGTTGCTGCATCTTTCGGTTCAGGCCGAGCATCACATAAAAAGGAAGACTATCTCAGCAAATCGTAGCAAATCTACATGGAATCAACAACCTCAAAAGGCACTGGACAAAAGAAAGGCCATCGACATAGAATCCAGATTCAAGAAATCAATTGCTGAAACGTCTAAAAACAATAAACCAGAGCAAGGTAAAACTCCAACTCAAGATCTTGTGACATAACCTGTTTTAAATGTCAGGTAAAATGCCACTATGCAAGAGAATGCCCAAACCAGAGAGTTATGATCCTTAAATCAAATGGCGAATATGAGCCTCAAGATGAAGAGGAGTATGAACCAGAAAACTCTGAGGAAGAAGTTTTCGACTATCCTGATACCGGAGAGCTTTTAGTTACAAGGAGATCCCTCAGTGCTCTTTTTGAACCAGAAACTATACAAAGAGAAAATATTTTCCATTCTCGGTGCACAATATACTCTAAGGTATGTAGCTTGATCATAGATGGTGGTTGTTGTACTAACGTAACCAGCAAGTATTTGGTTGATAAGCTAGGGTTACAAAAGACAAATCATCCTCGACCATACAAGCTCAATTGGTTGAACGATGAAACTGAGATAAAAATCGCAGAACAAGTCACCATACCATTCAGCATAGGCAAGTATGCAGATCAAGTTGTGTGTGATGTGGTACCTATGCAAGCTGGACATCTACTTCTAGGTCGTCCATGGCAATTTGACAAAGAAGCATTACACAATGGACGCACCAATCACTATACCTTCATGCACAATAACAAGAAACATAGCTTAGCACCTTTAACTCCACAGGAAGTCCATGAGATGCAACGAACTATGTCTAAAGGAGAAAAGCTAAATAAAACAAACCTTTATGTAACACCTACCACTGTTTTGAAATATCTTTATTCTAAAGAACAGGTGCTATTAATGATCTTTAAAGAAGTGTTGTTTTCAAGACACGAAATGGAGGAACGCTCTGCTGCTGTTCTAGAGCTTCTTGACAAATTCACTGATGTTTTTCCAGAAGAGATACCACCAGGATTGCCACCTATAAGAGGAATCAAGCGTCAGATTGATCTTGTTCCTGGAGCACCATTTCCAAACCGATCTGCCTATAGAGTGAATCCAGAAGAAGCAAAGGAGCTGGAAAGACAAGTACAAGACTTAATGTCTAAGGGCTATATCCGAGAAAGTCTAAGCTCATGTGCTGTTCCTGTTCTTCTAGTGCCTAAGAAAGATGGAACTTGGAGAATGTGTGTTGATTGTAGAGCAATTAACAATATCACTGTCAAATACCGACATCCAATTCCAAGACTTGATTACATGCTAGATGAACTCAATGGAGCAACGATCTTCTCAAAAATTGATCTAAGAAGTGGATATCATCAGGTGAGAATGAAAGAAGGTGATGAATGGAAGACAGCGTTCAAAACCAAACAAGGATTGTATGAATGGCTAGTCATGCCATTTGGACTCACAAACGCTCCAAGTACTTTCATGAGACTCATGAACCACGTCCTAAGAGCATTTATCTGTAAGTTCGTAGTAGTTTATTTTGATGACATTCTAATCTATAGCTCTAATCTTGAAGATCACTTACGACATCTTGAGCAGGTACTTAAAGCGCTTAAGGCTGAAAACCTTTATGCTAACCTTAAGAAATGTACTTTCTGCACTTATCAAGTTGTATTCCTAGGATTTATTGTAAGTTCTCAGGACTTAAAGGTCGATGAAGAAAAGATCAAAGCAATTTCAGATTGGCCAACCCCAAAAATAATCGGACATGTGAGGAGTTTCCATGGATCGGCTAGTTTCTATAGAAGATTCGTCAAGAACTTTAGTACTGTTGCTGCACCCCTCACTTCAGTAATTAAGAAGAATGTGGAGTTCAAATGGGACGAGCACAAGAGAAGGCATTCAACAAGCTGAAAGATAGCCTCACACATGGGCCTGTTTTGGTACCTCCTAACTTTGATAAAACCTTTGAAATTGAATGTGATGCTTCTGAAACAGGTATAGGAGCTGTCCTAATGCAAGAAGGAAAACCAGTGGCTTACTTCAGTGAGAAACTTAGTGGAGCTTCACTTAACTATACCACATACGTTAAAGAGCTCTATGCATTGGTAAGGTCTCTTGAAACTTGGCAACATTACCTACTGTCAAAGGAGTTTGTTATTCATTCAGTTCATGAGACGCTCAAACATATAAGAGGACAAACTAAGCTTAAGAAGAGAGGCATGTAAAGTGGCTTGAGTTTGTGGAGACTGTCCCTATGTGATCAAATATAAGAAAGGTAAAGATAACGTTGTGGCTGATGCTTTATTAAGGAGACATGATCTCATCAGCACGATGGAAGCTAAGATTATGGGATTTATGTAAGAGAATGATCCAGATTTTCAAGAAATGTTTAAGGAGACGAACAAGGCTGCATTTGGTATGTTTTATCAACATGATGGATTTTTGTTTAAGGAAAAGCGTCTTTGTATTCCTCAGGGATCAATGAGAGAACTATTGATTGGAGAAGCTCAGGGAGGAGGACTCATGGGACATTTTGGCCGAGATAAGACATTGAGTGTACCTGTGGAACATCTCTACTGGCCACATCTAAAACTACGTGATGCCATGTTTTATTCTTCATTTATAAGCCTTTACTCAATGAGCACCAATGATCAGGTTAGAATGATAATTTTAATTGGCCAATCAACTTGATATGTCAGCACTAAATCGTCCATAACTTTTGATTTATAGCTCAGAACGACATGAATCCAATGCCCACACTAAGCTAGTTCAATTTTCTATATTGTGACAAAGTTTGAGAAAGAACTACATATAACAAAACATCCAAGTAATCCAATCTATCCAAAACTCCGTGATGCCATGCATTTTTCCTCATTTATAAGCCTTTTCCCCAATGAACACCAATGATCAATTTAGAATTATCATTTTAACTGGCCGATCAATTTGACATGTCTGCACTAAATCGTCCATAACGTTTGATTTATAGCTTAGAATGACTCAAATCCATTGCCCACATTAAGCGAGTTCATTTTCTATATTGTGACAAAATTTGAAACAGAACTAGATTCAACAAAGCATCCAAGTAATCCAATCTATCC
>JAEVFF010000241.1:408120-487541 GCA_018901945.1 Pugionium dolabratum | reverse complement strand
ATGAGCACCAATGATCAGTTTAGAATAATCATTTTAAACGGCCAATCAACTTGACATCTCTACACTAAATCATCCATAACTTTTGATTTATAGCTCTGAATGACACGAATCCAATGGCCCCAGTAAGTTAGTTCAATTTTCTATATTTGCACAAACATTGAAACACAACTAGATATGATATTGCATCCAAGTAATCCAATCTATCAAAAACTGTGTGATGTCATGCATTATGCATTATTTATAAGCCTTTACTCAATGGGCACCAATGATCAGTTTAGAATGATCATTTTAACTCGCCAATCAACTTGACAAATCCAAACTAAATCGTCCTTAACTTTTATTTAGAGCTCAAAAACACACGAATCCAATACCCACGTTAAGCTTGCTCAATTTGCTATAGTGTAACAAAATTTGAGACAGACATAGATACGACAAAGCGTTCAAGTAATCCAATCCATCCAAAACTGTGTTATGTCATGCATTATGCTTCATTTATAAGCCTTTACTCAATGAGCACCAATGATCAGTTTAGAATGATCACTTTAACTGGCCGATCAACTTGAAATGTCCACATTAAATCCTCAATAACTTTTGATTTACAGCTCAGTATGACCGAATCCAATGCCCCCTTTAATCTAGCTTAATTTTCTATATTTTGACCAAATTTGAGACAAAAATAGAGAAGACAAAGCGTCCAACTAATCCAATCAATCCAAACTCCATGATGTCATGCTTTATGGTTCATTTATAAGCCTTTAATTAATAAGCACGAATGATGTGTTTAGAATGATCACTTAAACTGGCCACTCAACTTGACATGTCCGGTCTAAATCGTCTGTAACTTTTGATTTAGAGCTCAGAATGACACGAATCCAATGCCCACGTTAAGCTAGCTCAATTTTCTATAATTTGACAAAATTTGAGATAGAAATAGAGACGACAAAGCGTTAAAGTAATTCAATCGATCTCAAATGTGTGATGCCATGCTTTTTGCTTCATTTATAAGCATTCACTTAATGAAAACCAATTATTAGTTTAGAATGAACACTTTAACTGTCCGATCAACTTGACATGTCCACACTAAATCGTCCATAACTTTTGATTTAGAGCTCAGAAACACATGTATCCAGAGCCCACGTTAAGCTATCTCAATTTTCTATATTGTAACAATATTTGAGACATAAATAAATACGACAAAGCGTCCAAGTAATCCAATCTATCCAAAATGTGTGGTGCCATGCATTATTCTTTATTTATAAGCCTTTACTCAATGAGCACCAATAATCAGTTTAGAATGATCACTTTAACTGGGCTATCAACTTGACATGTGCGGACTAAATCATCCGAAACTTTTTATTTAGAGAACCAAAACACACAAATCCAATGTGGACATTGAGCTAGCTCAAGTTTCTGTATTTTCACTTAATTTGAGACAGAAATAGATACGAGAAAGCATCCAAGTAATCCAATCTATCCAAATCTATGTGATGCCATGCAATATGCTTCATTTATATGCCTTTACTCAATGGGCACCAATGATCAGTTTAGAATGATCACTTTAACTAGCTGATCAACTTGACATGTCCGCACTAAATCGTCTGTAACTTTTGATTTTAAGCTCTGAATGACACGAATCTAATGCCCATGTTAAGATAACTTAATTTTCTGTATTTTGACAAAATCTGAGAGAGAAATTGAGACGACAAAGCATCTAAGTAATCCACTCTATCCCAAATTGCTTGATGCCATGCTTTATGCTTCATTTATAAGCCTATTCTTAATGAGCACCAATGATCAGTTTAGAATGATCACTTTAACTGGCCGATCAATTTGACATGTCCGCACTATATCGTTTGTAACTTTTCATTTAGAGCTCAGAGTGACACAAATCCAATGCCCACGTTAAGCTAGCTCAATTCTCTATATTTCGACAAAATGTGATGGAGAAATAGACACGACAAAGCGTCTAATTAATCCAAACTATCCCAAACTCCTTGATGCAATGCTTTATGCTTCATTTATATGCCTTTACTTAATGAGCACCAATTATCAGTTTATAATTACCACTTTAACTGGCCGATGAACTTGATATGTACGCACTAAATCGTCCCTAACTGTTGATTTAGAGCTCAGAAACATATGAATCAAATGCCCACGTTAAGCTAGCTCAATTTTCTATATTTGGACATAAATAGATATGTTAAAGCATGCAAGTAATCCAATCTATCCAAAACTGTGTGATGCCATGCATTATGCTTCATTTATAAGCCATTACTCAATGAGCACCAATGATCAGCTCAGAATGATCACTTTAACTGGCGATCAATTTGACGTGTATGCACTAAATCGTATGTAAATTTTGATTTAGAGCTCAGAATGACACGAATCCGATGCCCACGTTAAGCTAGATCAATTTTCTATATTGCTACAAAATTTGAGACAGAACTAGATATGACAAAGCATCCAAGTAATCCAATCTATCCAAAACTTTGTGATGCCATATATTATGCTTCATTTATAAGACTTTACTCAATGAGTACCAATGATCAATTTAGAATAATCATATTAGCTGGCCGATCAACTTGACATGTCCGCAATTTTAGGTTTTGAGATCGGAATGACACGAATCCAAACCCCACGTTAATCTAGATCAATTTTCTATATTTTGACAAAATTTGAGACATAAATAGAGACGACAAACCATTCTAGCAATCCAATCTCTCCAAACAGCTTGATGCCATGCAATATGCTTCATTTAAAGCCTCTAATTAATGGACACCAATTATCTGTATAGAATGATCACTTTAACTGCCCAGTCAACTTGACATTTCCGCATTAAATCATTTGTAACTTTTGATTTAAAGCTCAGAATGACACGAATCCAATGCCCAGGTTAAGCTAGCTCAATTCTCTATATTTTGAGACAGAAATAGATAAGACAAAGCGTCCAAGTATTCCAATCTATCCCAAACTGTGTGATGCCATGCCTTATGGTTCATTTATAAGCCTTTACTCAATGACCAATGATCAGTTTAGACTGATCACTTTAACTGGCCGATCAACCTTACATGTCCGCACTAAATCGTCGGTTACTTAATTTTGATTTTGAACTCAGAATGACACGAATCCAATCCCCATGTTAAGCTTGCCTAGTTTTCTATATTGTAACAAAATTTGAGGCAAAAATAGAAACGACAAAGCGTCCAACTAATCCGATCCATCTCAAACTTCGAGATACCATGCATTATTTTACATTAATAAGCTTTTACTAAATGAGCACCAATGATCATTTTAGACTGATCACTTTAACTAGCCGAACAACTTGTCATGTGTTCACGAAATCGTCCATAACTTTTGATTTATTGCTCGGAATGACATGAATCCAATGCGCACATTAATCTAGTTCAATTTTCTATATTATGAAAAATTTGAGACTGAACTAGATACGACAAAGCACCCAAGTTATCTAATCTATCCCAAACTGTGAGATTCCATGCCTTATGCTTCTTTTATAAGCCTTTACTCATTGAGCACCAATGATCAGTTTAGAATGATCACTTTAACTAGCCGATCAACTGGGCATGTCTGCACTAAATTGTCAGTATGTTTTGTGTTAGAGCTCAGAATGACATGAATCTAGTGCCATAATAAGCTAGCTCAATTTTCTATATTGTGACAAAGTTTGAGCAAAATTAGATACGACAGAGCGTCAAAGTAATCCAATCCATCCCAAACTGTGTGATGCCTTGCATTATTTTTAATTTATAAGCTTTTACTCAATGACACCAATGATCAGTTTATAATGATCATTTTTTAACTCGCCGATTACTTTGTCATGTCTACATCAAATCTTACATAATTTTTGATGTATAGCTCAGAATGACACGAATCAATTTCCCACATTAAGCTAGTTCAATTTTCTATATTGTGACAAAATTTGAGACATAACTAGATACGCAAAGCATCTAAGTAATCCAATCTATCCAAAATTGTGTGATGCCATGCTTATGCTTCATTTATAAGGCTTTACTCAATGAGCACCAATGATTAGTTTAGAATGAGCACCTTAACTGGTCGATAACCTTGACATGTCCACACTAAATCGTCTGTAGTTTTTGATTTAGAGCTTAGACTGACAGGAATCCAATGCCCATGTTAAACTGGCTCAATTTTCTATATTTTGAAAAAATTTGAGACAAAAAAAGAGACGACAAAGCCTCCAAGTAATCCAATCCATCCCAAACTCCGTGATGCCATGCATTATTTTTCATTTATAAGCTTTTACTTAATGAGCACCAATGATCAGTTCAGAATGATCATATTCACTGGCGAATCAATTTGTCACAATGATCAGTTTAGAATGATCATATTCACAGGCGAATCAATTTGTCATGTCAGCACTAAATCGTCCCACAAATGCAATGCCTACATTAAGCTAGTTCAATTTTTATATTGTCACAAAATTTGAGACAGAACAAAATACGACAAAGGGTCCAAGTAATCCAATCTATCCCAAACTACGTGATGCCATGCCTTATTTTTCAAAAATAAGCCTTTACTCAACAAGCACCAGTGATCAGTTTAGAATGATCACACTAACTGGCCGATCAAGTTGACATGTCCGCACTAAAGCGTCTGTAAATTTTCATTTAGAGCTCGGAATGACACGAATCCAAACCCCACGTTAAGCTAGATCAATTTTCTATACTGTGACAAAATTTAAGACAGAACTAGATATGACAAACCGTCCAAGTAATCCAATCTATCCAAAACTATGTGATGCCATGTATTATGCTTCATTTATAAGACTTTACTCAATGAGTACCAATGATCAGTTTAGAATAATCATATTAGTTGCCCGATCAACTTGACATGTTCGCACTAAATTGTCCGTAATTTTTGATTTTTACCTCAGAATGACACGAATCCAAACCCCACGTTAAGCTAGATCAGTTTAGAATGCTCACTTTAACTGCCCGATCTACTTGACATTTCTGCATTAAATCATCCTTAACTTATGATTTACTGCTTAAACTGACACGAATCCAATGCCCACATTAAGCTAGCTCAATTTTCTATATGGAGACAAAATTTGTGACATAAATAGATACCACAAAGGTTCCAAGTAATCCACTCTATCCCAAACTGTGTGATGCCATGCTTTATGCTTCATTTATAGGCGTTTACTTAACGAGTACCAATGATCAGTTTAGAATGATCACTTTAACTAGGCGATCAACATGACATGTCCGCACTAAATCGTCCGTAACTTTTGATTTAGAGCTCACGTTAAGGTATATCAATTTTCTATATTGTGGCGAATTTAAGACATAAATGATATGAAAAAGCATTCAAGTAATCCAATTTAGTTAAAACTGCGTGATGCCATGCATTATGCTTCATTTATAAGCCTTTACTTAATGAGCACCAATGATCAGTTTAGAATGATCACTTTAACTGCCCGATCAACTTGACATTTCCGCATTAAATCGTTCTTAACTTATGATTTAGAGCTAAAACTGATACGAATCCAATGCCCACGTTAACCTAGATCAATTTTCTATTTTGAGAAAAAATTTGAAACAGAAATTGATACGACAAAGCATCCAAGTAATCCAATCTATCCCGAACTGCGAGATGCCATGTACTATGCTTTATTTATAAGCCTTTACTCAATTAGCACCAATGATCACTTTAACTGGCCGATCAACTTAACCTGTCCCCACTAAATCGTCTGTATCTTTTGATTTTGAGCTCAGAATGCCCACGTTATGGTTGCTCAATTTCTATATTGTGAAAAAGTTTTAGACAGCAATAGATACGATAAAGCGTCCATGTATTCCAATCTATCCCATACTGCGTGATGCCATGCATTATGCCTCATTTATATTCCTTTACTTAGTGAGCACCAATGATCAAAATAATCACTTTAATTGGTCGATCAAATTGACATGTCCGCACTAACTCGTCCGTAACTTTTGATTTATAGCTCAGAATGACACGAATACAATGCCCACGTTAAGATAGCCCAACTTCTATATTGTGAAAAATTTTAGAAAGCAATAGATACAACAAAGCGTCCATGTAATCCAATATATCCCGAACTGCGTGATGCCATGCATTATGCCTCATTTATACGCCTTTACTCAATGCGCACCAATGATTAGTTTAGAATGATCACTTTAATTGGCCAATCAACTTGACATGTCCGCTCTAAATCGTCCGTAATTTTTGATTTAGAGCTCACAATGACACGAATCCAATGCCACGTTAAGCTAGCTCAATTTTTACATTGTGAACAAATTTGAGACTGAACAAGATACGACAAAGCGTCCAAGTAATCCACTCGATCCCAAACTGCGTGATGCCATGGTTTATGCTTCATTTATAAGCGTTTACTTAATGAGTACCAATGATCAGATTAGAATGATCACTTTAACGAGGCGATCAACTTGACATGTGCGCACTATATCGTGCGTAACTTTTGATTTAGAGCTCAAAATAACACCAATCAATTGCCGATGGTAAGCTAGATAAATTTTGAATATTGTGACAAAAAATTGAGACAGAAATAGATACAAAAAAGCGTGATGCCATGCATTATGATTATGACAAGCTAGATAAATTTTGAATATTGTGATAAGTAATCCAATCTAGACAAAACTGCTTGATGACATGCATTATGCTTCATTTATTAGCCTTTACACAATAGTACCAATGATCAGTTTAGAATGATCACTTTAACTAGCCGATCAACCTCACATAACCACACTAAATCGTCACTAACTTTTGATTTAGAGCTAAGAATAACATGAATCCAATGCCCACGTTAAGCTAGCTCAATTTTCTATATTGTGGACAAAATTTGAGACAAAAATAGATATGATAAAGCATTCAAGTAATCCAATCTATCCAAAACTTAATGATGTCATGCATTATGCTTCATTTATAAGCCTTTCCTCCATGACCAGCAATGATCAGTTTAGAATGATCACTTTAATAGGACGATCAATTTTGCATGTCTACAATAAATCGTCCGTAACTTTTGATTCAGAGCACGGAATGACACGAATCCAATGCCCACGTTAAGCTAGCTCAATTTTTTATATTGTGAAAAAGTTTGAGACAGAACTAGATACGGCAAAGCATCCAAGTAATCCTCTCTATCCCAAACTGCGTGATGCCATTCTTTATGCGTCATCTATAGGCGTTAACTTAATGAGTACCAATGATCAGTTTAGAATGATCACTTTAACGAGGCGCTACACTTGACATGTCCGCACTAAATCATGCGTAACTTTTGATTTAGAGCTCAGAATAACACGAATCCAATGCCCACGTTAAGCTAGTTAAATTTTGTATGCTATGAGAAAATTTGAGACGAAAATAGATACAAATAGGCGTTCAAAAATCCAATCCAGCCAAAACTGCGTGATACCATGCATTATGCTTCATTTATAAGCCTTTACTCAATGAGCACAAATGATCAGTTTAGAATGATCACTTTAACTGCTCGATCAACTTGACATTTCCGCATTAAATCGTTGGTAACTTATGATTTAGAACTAAAACTGATACGAATACAATTCCTATGTTAAGATAGCTCAATTTTCTATATTGAGAAAAAATTTAAGACAGAAATCGATACGACAAAACGTCCAAGTAATCCAATATGTCCTGAACTGCGTGATGTCATGCATTATGCTTCATTTATAAGCCTTTACTCAATGAGCAACAAGGATCAGTTTAGAATGATCACTTTAACTGCCCGTTCAACTTGATATGCCCACACTAAATCGTCCGTAACTTTTGTTTTAGAGCTCAGAATGACACGAATCCAATGCCCACGTTAAGCTAGCTCAATTTTTTATATTTTGAAAAATTTGAGACAGAACTAGATACGACAAAGCGTCAAAGTAATCCACTCTATCCCAAACTGCGTGATGCCAAGATTTATGCTTCATTTATATGCGTTTAATTACCGAGTAGCAATGATCAGTTTAGAATGATCACTTTAACTAGGTGATCATTTTGACATGTGCACTAAATCGTCCATAACTTTTGATTTAGAGCTAAGAATAGCATGAATCCAATGCCCACGCTAAGGTAGTTATGAATAGTTATGAAAATTTGACAATATATTGTGACAAAATTTGAGACATAAATAGTTATGAAAAAGTGTTCAAGTAATCCAATCTTGCTAAAATTGTGTGATGTCATGCATTATGATTCATTTATAAGCCTTTACTCAATGAGAACCAATGATCAATTTAGAATGATCACTTTAACTTCCCGATCAACTTGACATTTCTGCATTAAATCATCTGTAACGTATGATTTACTGCTTACACTGACACGAATCCAATGCACACGTTATGCTAGCTCAATTTTCTATATTGAGAAAAAAATTTGAGACGTAAATTGATACGACAAAGTGTCCAAATAATCCACACTATCCCAAACTGCGTGATGCCATGTTTTATGCTTCATTTATAAGCGTTTACTTATCGAATACCAATGATCAGTTTAGANGTAATCCAATCTTACTAAAACTGTGTGATGTCATGCATTATGATTCATTTATAAGCCATTACTCAATGAGCACCAATGATCAATTTAGAATGATCACTTTAACTTCTCGATCATCTTGACATTTCTGCATTAAATCATCTGTAACATATGATTTACTGCTTAAACTGACACGAATCCAATGCCCACGTTAAGTTAGCTCAATTTTCTATATTGAGACAAAATTTGAGACACAAATAGATACGACAAAGCATCCCAATAATCCACTCTATCCCAAACTGTGTGATGCCATTCTTTATGCTTCATTTATAAGCGTTTATTTATCGAATACCAATGATCAGTTTAGAATGATAACTTTAACTAGGTGATCAACTTGACATGTCTGCACTAAATCGTCCGTAACTTTTTATTTAGAGCTCAGAATAACACGAATCCAATGCCCACATTAAGGTAGCTCAATTTTCTATATTGTGACAAAACTTAAGATAGAAATGATATGAAAAAATGTTCAAGCAATCCAATCTAGCTAACAATGCGTGCTGCGATGTATTGCGCTTCATTTATAAGCCTTTACTCAATGAGCACCCATGATCAGTTTAGAATGATCACTTTAACTGCCCGATCAAGTTGACATTTCCGTATTAAATCGTTTGTACCTTATGATTTATAGATAAAACTGATACGAATCCAATGCCCACGTTAAGATAGCTCAATCTTCTATATTCAGACAAAATTTGAGACAGAAATTGATATGAAAAAACATCCAAGTAATCCAATCTATCCTGAACTGCGTGATGTCATGCATTATACTTCATTTATAAGCCTTTACTCAATGAGCACCAATGAGCAGTTTAGAATGATCACTTTAACTGGCCGATCAACTTGACATATTTTCACTAAATCGTTCCTAACTTTTGATTTAGTGCCCAGAATGACATGAATCCAGTGCCCACGTTAAGCTAGCTCAATTTTCTATATTGTGACAAAATTTTAGACAGAAGTAGTAACGACAAAGCATCCAAGTAATCCAATCTATCCCAAACTGTGTGATCTCATGTATTATGCTTCATTTATAAGCATTTACTCAATGAGCACCAATGATCAGTTAACAATGATCACTAACTGCCCAATCAACTTGATATGCCAGCACTAAATCGTAAGTAACTTTTGATTTAGAGCTTAGAATGACACGAATACAATGCCCACGTTAAGCTAGCTCAATTTCTATATTGTGACAAAATTTGAGACAGCAATAGTTAGGACAAAGCGTCCATGTAATCCAATCTATCCCGAACTGCGTGATGCCATGCATTATGCCTTTTTTATATGCCTTTACTCAATGAGCACCATTGATCAGTTTAGAATGATCACTTTAATTAGCCGATCAACTTGACATATCTCCACTAAATCATCTGTAACTTTTTATTTAGAGCTCACAATGACACGAATCCAATGCAACGTTAAGCTAGCACAATTTTTCTATTGTGAACAAATTTGAGGCTGAACAAGATACGACAAAGCGTCCAAATAATCCACTCTATCGCAACTACATGATGCCATGCTTTATGCTTCATTTATAAGCGTTTACTTAATGAGTACCAATGATCAGTTTAGAATGATCACTTTAACGAGGCCATCAACTTGACATGTGCGCGCTAAATCGTGCGTAACTTTTGATTTGGAGCTTAGAATAACACCAATCAGTTGCCCACGTTAAGCTAGTTAGATTGCATATATTGTGACAAAATTTGAGACAAAAATAGATACGAAAAAGCGTTCAAGTGGTCCAATCTAGCAAAAACTCTGTGATTCCATGCATTATGCTTCATTTATAAGCCTTTACACAATGAGTACCAATGATCAGTTAAGAATGATCACTCTAACTGGCCGATCAACCTCACATGTCCACACTAAATTGTACGTAACTTGTGATTTAGAGCTCAGAATGACATGAATCCAATGCCCACATTAAGCTAGCTCAATTTTCTATATTGTGACAACATTTGAGACAGAAATAGATATGACAAGGCGTTTAAGTAGTCCAATCTATCCCGAACTGCATGATGTCATGCATTATGCTTCATTTATAAGCCTTTACTCTATGAGCACCAATGATCAGTTTAAAATGATCACTTTAATTGGCCGATCAATTTTGCATGTATGCAATAAATCGTTCGTAACTTTTGATTCAGAGATCGGAATGAATCCAATGCCCACGTTAAGCTAGCTCAATTTTTATATTGTGAAAAAGTTTGAGACAGAACTAGATACAACAAAGCATCCAAGTAATCCTCTCTATCCCAAACTGCATGATGCCATGCTTTATGCTTCATCTATAAGCGTTAACATAATGAGTACCAATGACCAGTTTCGAATGATCACTTTAACAAAATTTGAGACGGAAATAGATACGACAAAGAGTCCAAGTAATCCAATCTATCCCGATTAGCATGATATCATACATTATGCTTCTTTTATAAGCCTTTACTCAATGAGCACCATTAATATGTTATGAATGATCACTTTAACTGGGCTCAAAATGACACGAATCCAATGTTGACGTTAAGCTAGCTCAATTCTCTATACTATATCAAACATTTTGAGACAGAAATAGATAAGACAAAGCGTCCAAGTAATCGAATTTATCCCAAACTGCGTGATGCCATGCCTTATGGTTCATTTATAAGCCTTTACTCAATGAGCACCAATGATCAGTTTAGACTAATCACTTTAACTGGCCGATCAATTTGATATGTCCGCACTAAATCGTCCGTAACTTATGATTTAGAGCTCAGAATGACACGAATCCAATGCCCACGTAAGGCTAACTCAATTTTCTATATTGTGACAAAATTTGAGACAGAAATTGATACGACAAAGTGTCCAAGTAACCCAATCTATGCCGAACTTCATGATGTCATGCATTGTGCTTCATTGATAAGCCTTAACTCAATGAGCACCAGTGATCAGTTTAGAATGATCACTTTAACTGGTGGATAAACTTGACATGTCCGCGCTAAATCGTCCGTAATTTTTTATTTAGAGCTCAGAATGAAACGAATCCAATGTCCGCATTAAGCTAGCTCGATTTCAATATTGTGGCAAAATTTGAGACAAAAATAGATACGACAAAGCATCCATTGAATCCAATCTATCCTTAACTGCATGATGCCATGAAATATGTTTCATTTTACTCAATGAGCACCTAAATTTCTCTATATTTCCACAGGTCCGCACTAAATCGTCCGTAACTTTTGATTTAGGGCTCAGAATGAAACGAATCCAATGCCCACGTTAAGATAACATAATTTTCTATATTTTGACAAAATTTAAGAGGGAAATAGAGTTGACAAAGCATCTAAGTAATCGAATCTATCCCAAATTGCTTGATTCCATGCGTTATGCTTCATTTATAAGCCTTTACTTAATGAGCACCAATGGTAAGTTTAGAATGATCACTTTAACTGGCCAATCAACTTGACATGTCCGCAGTAATCATTTGTAACTTTTGATTTAGAGCTCAGAATGACACGAATCCAATTCCCACGTTAAGCCAGCTCAATTTTCTCTATTTTGACAAAATTTGAGATAGAAATAGTGACGACAAAGCGTCCAAGTAATCAATCGATCTCAAATGTGTGATGCCATGCTTTTTGCTTCATTTATAACCTTCACTTAATGAAAACCAATGATAAGTTTAGAATGAACACTTTAACTGTCCGATCACCTTGACATGTCCACACTAAATCGTCCCTAACTTTTGATTTAGAGTTCAGAAACACACGAATCCAATGCCTACGTTAAGCTAGCTCAATTTTCTATATTATAACAATATTTGAGACATAAATAAATACGGTAAAGCGTCCAAGTAATCCAATCTATCCAAAAATGTGTGATGCCATGCATTATTCTTCACTTATAAGCATTTACTCAACGAGCAACAATAATCAGTTTAGAATGATCACTTTAACTTGGTGATCAACTTGACATGTCCAGACTAAATCGTCCGAAATTTTGATTTAGAGCTCCAAAACAAAGAATCCAATGTCCACATTGAGCTAGCTCAAGTTTCCATATTTTCACTTAATTTGAGACAGAAATAGATACGAGAAAGCGTCCAAGTAATCCAATCTATCCAAAACTCTGTGATGCCATGCAATATGCTTCATTTATATGCCTTTACTCAATGGGCACCAATGATCAGTTTAGAATGATTGCTTTAACTGGCTGATCAACTTGACATGTCCGCACTAAATCATGTGTAACTTTTGATTTAAAGCTCCGAATGACACGAATTTAATGCTCATGTCAAGATAATTTAATTTTCTGTATTTTGACAAACTTTGAGAGATAAATTGAGACGACAAAGCGTCTAAGTAATCCAATCTATCCCAAATTGTTTAATGTCATGCTTTATGCTTCATTTATAAGGGTATTCTTAATGAGCACCAATGATCAGTTTAGAATGATCACTTTAACTGGCCGATCAACTTGACATGTCCGCACTATATCGTTTGTAACTTTTGATTTAGAGCTCGGAGTGTCACAAATCCAATGCCCAGATTAAGGTAGCTCAATTCTCTATATTTCGACAAAATTTGATGCACAAATAGAGACGACAAAGCGTCCAAATAATCCAAACTATCCCAAACTCCTTGATTCCATGCTTTATGCTTCATTTATAACCCTTTACTTAATGAGCACCAATTATCGGTTTATAATGATCACTTTAACTGGGCGATGAACTTGACATGTATGCACTAAATCGTCCGTAACTTTTGATTAGAGCTCAGAAACACATGAATCAAATGAGCACGTTAAACTAGCTCAATTTCTATATTTAAAAAAAATTTGAGACATAAATGGATACGTTAAAGTGTGCAAGTAATCCAATCTATCCAAAACTGTGTGATGCCAAGCATAATGCTTCATTTATAAGCCATTAGTCAATGAGCACCAATGATCAGTTGAGAATGATCAATTTAACTGGCCATCAAGTTGACATGTATGCACTAAATCGTATGTAAATTTTGATTTAGAGCTCAGAATGACAGGAATCCGAAGCCCAAGTTAAGCTAGATCAATTTTCTATATTGTGACAAAATTTGAAACAGAACCAGATATGACAAAGCGTTCAAGTAATCTAATCTATCAAAAACTGTGTGATGCCATGTATTATGCTTCATTTATAAGACTTTACTCAATGAGTACCAATGATCAATTTAGAATAATCATATTAGCTAGCCGATCAACTTGACATGTCCGCACTAAATCGTCCGCAATTTTTGATTTTGAGATCGCAATGGCACGAATCCAAACCCCACATTAAGCTCAATCAATTTTCTATATTTTGACAAAATTTAAGACATAAATAGAGACGACAAAGCATTCAAGCAATCATATCTCTCCAAACGGCTTGATGCCATGCAATATGCTTCATTTAAAGCCTTTAATTAATGGACACCAATTATCTGTATAGACTGATCACTTTAACAGACAACTCAACTTGACATTTCCGCATTAAATCATTCGTAAGTTTTGATTTTGAGCTCAAAATGACACGAATCCAATGCTGACGTTAAGCTAGCTCTATTCTCTATATTGTATCAAACATTTTGAGACAGAAATAGATAAGACAAAGCGTCCAAGTAATCCAATCTATCCCAAACTGCGTGATGCCATGCCTTATGGTTCATTTATAAGCCTTTACTCAATGAGCACCAATGATCAGTTTAGACTAATCACTTTAACTGGCCGATCAATTTGACATGTCTGCACTAAATCGTCCGTAACTTATGATTTAGAGCTCAGAATGACACGAATCCAATGCCCACGTAAGGCTAACTCAATTTTCTATATTGTGACAAAATTTGAGTTTGAAATAGATACGAAAAAGCATCCAAGATAACATAATTTTCTATATTTTGACAAAATTTAAGAGGGAAATAGAGTTGACAAAGCGTCTAAGTAATCGAATCTATCCCAAATTGCTTGATTCCATGCGTTATGCTTCATTTATAAGCCTTTACTTAATGAGCACCAATGGTAAGTTTAGAATGATCACTTTAACTGGCCAATCAACTTGACATGTCCGCAGTAATCTTCTGTAACTTTCGATTCAGAGCTAAGAATGACACGAATCCAATGCCCACGTTAAGCTAGCTCAATTTTCTCTATTTTGACAAAATTTGAGATAGAAATAGTTACGACAAAGTGTCCAAGAAATCAATCGATCTCAAATGTGTGATGCCATGCTTTTTGCTTCATTTATAACCTTCACTTAATGAAAACAAAAGATAAGTTTAGAATGAACACTTTAACTGTCCGATCAACTTGACATGTCCACAATAAATCGTCCCTAACTTTTGATTTAGAGATCAGAAACACACGAGTCCAATGCCTACGTTAAGCTAGCTCAATTTTCTATATTATAACAATATTTGAGACATAAATAAATACGGTAAAGCGTCCAAGTAATCCAATCTATCCAAAAATGTGTGATGCCATGCATTATTCTTCATTTATAAGCATTTACTCAATGAGCAACAATAATCAGTTTAGAATGATCACTTTAACTTGGTGATCAACTTGACATGTCCAGACTAAATCGTCCGAAACTTTTGATTAAGAGCTCCAAAACACAAGAATCCAATGTCCACATTGAGCTAGCTCAAGTTTCTATATTTTCACTTAATTTGAGACAGAAATAGATACGAGAAAGAGTCCAAGTAATCCAATCTATCCAAAACTGTGTGATGCCATGCAATATGCTTCATTTATATGCCTTTACTCAATGGGCACCAATGATCAGTTTAGAATGATTGCTTTAACTGGCTGATCAACTTGACATGTCCGCACTAAATCGTGTGTAACTTTTGATTTAAAGCTCCGAATGACAACGAATCTAATGCTCATGTCAAGATAATTTAATTTTCTGTATTTTGACAAAATTTGAGAGAGAAATTGAGACGAAAAAGCGTCTAAGTAATCCAATATATCCCAAATTGCTGAATGCCATGCTTTATGCTTCATTTATAAGCCTATTCTTAATGAGCAGCAATGATCAGTTTAGAATGATCACTTTAACTGGCCGATCAACTTGACAAGTCCGCACTATATCTATTGAGTTAGAGCTCAGAGTGACACAAATCCAATGCCCACGTTAAGTTAGCTCAATTCTCTATATTTCGACAAAATTTGATGCAGAAATAGAGACGACAAAGCGTCCACATAATCCAAACTATCCCAAACTCCTTGATGCCATGCTTTATGCTTCATTTATAACCCTTTACTTAACGAGCACCAATTATCAGTTTATAATTATCACTTTTACTGGGCGATGAACTTGACATGTACGCACTAAATCGTCCGTAACTTTTGATTTAGATCTCAGAAACACATGAATCAAATGCCCCATGTTAAGCTAGCTCAAATTTCTATATTTTAAAAAAATTTGAGACACAAATAGATACTTTAAAGTGTGCAAGTAATCCAATCTATCCAAAACTGTGTGTTGCCATGCATTATGCTTCATTTATAAGCCATTACTCAATGAGCACCAATGATCAGTTTAGAATGATCAATTTAACTGGCCATCAAGTTGACAAGTATGCACTATATTATATGTAAATTTTGATTTAGAGCTCAAAATGACACGAATCCGATGCCCACGTTAAGCTAGATAAATTTTCTATATTGTGACAAAATTTGAGACAAAACTAGATATGACAAAGCGTCCAAGTAATCCAATCAATCCAAAACTGTGTGATGCCATGTATTATGCTTCATTTATAAGACTTTACTCAATGAGTACCAATGATCAATTTAGAATAATCATATTAGCTGGCCGATCAACTTGACATGTCCGCACTAAATCGTCCGCAATTTTTGATTTTGAGATCGGAATGACACGAATCCAAACCCCACGTTAAGCTAGATCAATTTTCTATATTTTGACAAATTTTGAGACATAAATAGAGACGAAAAAGCATTCAAGCAATCCAATATCTCCAAACAGCTTGATGCCATGCAATATGCTTCATTTAAAGCCATTAATTAATGGACACCAATTATCTGTATAGAATGTTCACTTTAACTGACAACTCAACTTGACATTTCCGCATGAAATCGTTTGTAACTTTTTATTTAGAGCTCAGAATGACACGAATCTAATGTCGACGTTAAGCTAGCTCAATTCTCTATACTGTATCAAACATTTTGAGACAGAAATAGATAAGACAAAGCGTCCAAGTAGTCCAATCTATCCCAAACTGCGTGATGCCATGCCTTATGGTTCATTTATAAACCTTTACTCAAAGAGCACCAATGATCAGTTTAGACTAATCACTTTAACTGGCTGATCAACTTGACATGCCCGCACTAAATCGTTGGTTACTTTTGATTTTGAGCTCAGAATGACATGAATCCAATCCCCACGTTAAGCTAGCTCAGTTTTCTATATTGTAACAAAATTTGAGACAAAAATAGAAACAACAAAGCGTTCAAGTAGTCCAATCCATCTCGAACTTCGAGATGCCATTCATTATTTTACATTAAGAAGCTTTTACTAAATGAGCACCAATGATCATTTTAGAATGATCACTTTAACTGGCCGAACAACTTGCCATGTCTTCACTAAATTGTCCATAACTTTTGATTTATGGCTCGGAATGACACGAATCCAATGCGCACATTACGCTAGTTCAATTTTCTATATGGTGAAAAATTTGAGACAGAACTAGATACGACAAAGCAACAAAGTTATGTAATCTATCCAAAACTGTGAGATTCCAGGCCTTATGCTTCTTTTATAAGCCTTTACTCAATGAGCACCAATGATCAGTTTAGAATGATCACTTTAACTAGCCGATCAACTTGGCATGTCCGCACTAAATCGTCAGTATGTTTTGAGTTAGAGCTCAAAATGACACGAATCTAGTGCCCATAATAAGCTAGCTCAATTTTCTATATTGTGACAAAGTTTGAACAGAATTAGATATGACAAAGCGTCAAAGTAATCCAATCCATCCCAAGCTGTGTGATGCCTTGCATTATTTTTAATTTATAAGCTTTTACTCAATGACAGCAATGATCAGTTTATAATGATCATTTTTAAATGGCCGATTACTTTGTCATGTCTACATCAAATCTTCCATAACATTTGATGTATAGCTCAGAATGACACGAATCAATTTCCCACATTAAGCTAGTTCAATTTCCCACATAAAGCGTCCAACTAGTCTAACCTATCTCAAACTGCGTGATGCCACGCATTATGCTTCGTTTATAAGCCTTTAATCAATGAGCACCAATGATGAGTTTAGAATGATCACTTTAACTGGCCGATCAACTTAACATGTCTGCACGAAATCGATTGTAACTTTTGATTTAGAGCTGAAAAACACAAGAATCCAATGCCCAGGTAAGCTAACTCAATTTTCTAAATTGTAGCAACATTTACGACAAAAATATATACGAAAAGCGTCCAAGTAATCCAATCTATCCAAAACTGTGTGATGTCATGCATTATGCTTCAATTATAAGACTACTCAATGAGCACCAATGATCAGTTTAGAATGATCGCTTTAACTAGCCGATCCACTTGACATGTCCACACTAAATTGACTTTAACTTCTTATTTATAGCTCAGAATGACACGAATCCAATGCCCACGTTAAGCTAGCTTAATTTTCTATATTTTGACAAAATTTGAAACAGAAATAGAGACGACAAAGGGTCCAAGTAATCCAATCTATCCCAAAATACGTGATGCCATGCTTTATGCTTCATTTATAAGCCTTTACTTAATGAGCACCAATGATCACTATAGATTGATCACTTTAACAGGCCGATCAACTTGATATGTCTGCACTAAATCGCCCGTAACTTTTTATTTAGAGGTAAGAATTACATGAACCCAATGCCCATGTTAAGCAAGCGTAGTTTTTAATATTTTGACAAAATTTGAAACAGAAATAGAGATGACAAAGCGTCCATGTAATCCAATCTATCCCAAAATGCATGATGCCATGCTTTATGCTTAATCTATAAGCCTTTACTCAATGAGCACCAATTATCAGTTTAGAATGATCACTTTAACTTGCCTATCAACTTAATATCTCCGCACTAAGTCGTCCGTAACTTTTGTTTTAGAGCTTAGAAACAAATGAATCCAATGACCACCTTAAGCTAGCTCAATTTTCTATATTATAACAAAATATGAGACAGAAATAGATATGACAAAGCGTCTAAGTAAGCATGGCATCACGCAGTTTGGATAAATTGGATTATTTGGATGCTTTGTCGAATCTAGTTTTGTCTAAAATTTTGTCACAAAATTGAAAATTGAAATAGCTTAATATGGGCATTGGATTCGTGTTATTCTGAGCTATAAATCAAAATTTATGGACAATTTAGTGCAGACATGTTAAGTTCATTGGCCTGTTAAAGTCATCATTCTAAACTGATCATTGGTGCTCATTGAGTAAAAGCTTATAAATAAAAAATAATGCATGGGCGCTTTGTCGTATCTATTTCTGTCTCAAATGTTTGTCAAAATATAGAAAATTGAGCTAGCTTAACGTGGGCAATGGATTCACGTCATTCTTAGCTCTAAATCAGAAGTTACGGACGATTTAGTGTGTACATGTCAAGTTGATCGGCCAGTTAAAGTGATCATTCTAAATGGATAATTGGTGCCCATTGAGTAAAGGCTTATCTGAAGCATAATGCTTGGCATCACACAGTGTTGGATAGATTGGTTGGATGCTTTGTCGTATCTTGCGTTGTCTCAAATTTTGTTACAATATAGAAAATTGATCTAGCTTAACATGGGCATTGGATTCATGTGTTTCTGAGCTAAAAATTGAAAGTTACACACGATTTAATGCCGACATGTCAAGTGGATCCGCTTGTTAAAGGGATGATTCTATACTGATCATTGGTGCTAATTAAGTAAAGGCTTATAAATGAAGCATAAATCATGGCATCACGAAGTTTGGGATCGATTGGATTACTTGGATGCTTTGTGGCCTCTGTTTCTGTCTTAAATTTTGTCAAAATATAGAAAACTGAGCTAGCTTAACATGGGCACTGGATTCGTGTCATTCTTAGCTCTAAATCAAAAGTTACGGACGATTTAGTGCGTACATGTGAAGTTGATCCGCCAGTTAAAGTGATCATTCTAAATGGATAATTGGTGCCCATTGAGTAATGGCTTATCAATGAAGCATAATGCATGACATCACACAGTTTTGGATAGAATAGTTGGACGCTTTGTCGTATCTTGCTTTGTCTCAAATTTTGTTACAATATAGAAAATTGATCTAGCTTAAAGTGGGAAATGGATTCATTTGTTTCTGAGCTCTATATTGAAAGTTACACACGATTTAGTGCGAACATGTCAAGTGGATCCGCTAGTTAAAGTGATGATTCTAAACTGATCATTGGTGCTCATTAAGTAAAAGCTTATAAATGAAGGATAAAGCATGGCATCACAAAGTTTGGGATCGATTGGATTACTTGGACGATTTGTGGTCTCCATTTCTGTCTCAAATTTATTCAAAATATAGAAAATTGAGCTAGGTTAATGTGGGAATTAGATTCGTGTCATTCCGAGCTCTAAAGCAAAAGTTACGGACGATTTAGAGCGGACATGTCAAGTTAATCGGTCAGTTAAAATGATCATTCTAAACTTACAAATGAAGCATAAGGCATGGCATCACGCAGTTTGAGATAGATTGTATTATTCGGACGCTTTTTCGCATCTAGTTCTGTCTCAAATTTTGTCACAATATTGATAATTGAACCAGCTTAATGTGGGTATTGGATTCGTGTTATTTTGAGCTATAAATCAAAAGTTTAAATGACAAGTTGATCGGCCAGTTTAGTGCATACATGACAAGTATACATGACAAGTATAAATCAAAAGTATAAGTCGATTTAGTGCATACATGACAAGTTGATCGGCCAGTTTAAATGATCATTCTAAACTGATCATTGGTGCTCATTGAGTAAAAGCTTATCAATGAAAAATTATGCATGGCGTCACGCATTTTGGGATTGATTGTATTACTTGGACGCTTTGTCGTATCTATTTCTGTCTCAAATTTTGTCAGAATATAGAAATTGAGCTAGCTTAACGTGGGCATTAGACTCGTGTCATTCTGAGCTCTAAATCAAAAGTTACGGACAATTTAGTGCAGAAATTTCAAGTTTATTGGCTAGTTAAAGTCATCATTCTAAACTGATATTGGTGCTCATTGAGTAAAGGCTAATAACTGAAGCATAATGCATGGCATATTACACAGTTTTGGATAGATTGGATTACTTGAACGCTTTGCCGTATCAATTTCTGTCTCAAATTTTGTTACAATATAGAAAATTGAGCTAGCTTAACGTGGGCATTTGATTCGTGTGTTTCTCAGCTCTAAATCAAAAGTTACAGACGATTTAGTGCATACATGTCAAGTTGATCAGCAAGTTTAAGTGATCATTTTAAATTGATCATTGGTGCTCATTAAGTAAAGGCTTATAAATGAAGCATAAAGCATGGCATCACGCATTATTGTATAAATTGTATTAGTTGGACGCTTTGTCATCTCTATTTCTGTCTCAAATTTTGTCTAAATATATCTAGAATTCAGCTAGCTTAACGTGGGCATTAGATTCACGTAATTCTGAGCTCTAAATCAAAAGTTATGGACGATTTAGTGCGAACATGTCAAGTTGATCGGTCAGTTAAAGTGATCATTCTAAACAGATAATTGGTGCTTATTAACTAAAGGCTTATAAATGAAGCATAGAGAATGGCATCACACAGTTTGGGATAGATTGGATTACTTGAACGCTTTGTCGTCTCTACTTCTGTCTCAAATTTTGTCAAAATATAGAAAATTTATCTAGCTTAACGTGGGCATTCAATTCGTATCATTATGAGTTCAAAACAAGAGGTATGGAAAATTTACTGCAGACATGTCAAATTGATCTGCCAGTTAATATGATTATTTTAAACTCATCATTGGTGCTCATTGAGTAAAAATTTATAAATGAAGCATAATGCATGGCATCAAACAGTTTTCAATAGATTGGATTACTTGGACGATTTGTGGTCTCTATTTCTGTCCCAAATTTTGTCAAAATATAGAAAATTGAGCTAGCTTAACATGGGTATTGGATTCGTGTCATTCTGAGCTCTAAACAAAAAGTTACGGATGATTTAGTGCAGACATGTCAAGTTCATCGGCCCGTTAAAGTGATTATTCTAAAATGACCATTGATGCTCATTAAGTAAAGGCTTATAAATGAAGCATAAAGCATGACATCATGTAGTTTGGATAGATTGGATTACTTAGACGTTATGCCGTATCTAGGTTTGTCTCAAATTTTGTCACAATATTGAAAATTGAAATAGCTTAATATGGGCATTGGATTGGTATAATTCTTAGAAATAAATAAAAAGTTATGGACGATTTAGTCCATACATGATAAGTTGATCGGAAAGTTAAAATGATCATTCTAACCTGATCATTAGTGTTCATTGAGTATAAGCTTATAAATGAAAAATAATGCATGGCATCACGCACTTAAGGGTTGATTGGATTAATTGGGCGCTTTGTCGTATCTATTTCTATCTTAAATTTTGGCACAATATAGAAATTGAGCTAGTTAAACATGGGCATTGGATTCGTGTCATTCTGAGCTCTAAATCAAATGTTACGAGCGATTTAGTGCGGACATGTCAAGTTGATCGGCCAGTTAAAGTGATCATTCAAACTGATCAATTGTGCTCATTGAGTAAAGCATTACAAATGAAGCATAATGCATGGCATCACACAGTTTTGGATAGGTTGGATTATTTGGATGCTCTATCATCTCTATGTCTGTCTCAATTTTGTCAAAATATAGAGAACTTAGCTAGCTTAACGTGGGCAACTGATTCGTGTCATTGTGAGCTCTAAATCAAAAGTTATGGACGATTTAGTGCGGACGTGGCAAGTTGATTGGCCAGTTAAAGTCATCATTCTAAACTTATCATTGGTGCTCATTGAGTAAAGGCTTATAAATGAAGCATAATGCATGACATCACATAGTTTTCGATAGATTGGATTACCTGGACGCTTTGTCGCCTCTATTTCTGTCTCAATTTTGTCAAAATATAGAGAATTGAGCTAGCTTAACGTGCGCAATGGATTCATGTCATTCTGAGCTCTAAATCAAAAGATACGGACGATTTAGTGTGGAGATGTCAAGTTGATCGACCAGTTAAAGTGACTATTCTAAACTGATCATTGGTGCTCAATAAATAAACGCTAATAAATTAAGCATAACGCATGGCATCATGCAATTTGGATAGACTGGATTACTTGGAAGCTTTGTTGTATCTCGTTCTGTCTCAGTTTTTGTCACAATATTGGAAATTAAAATAGCTTAATATGGGCATTGGATTTGTATAATTCTGAGCTATAAATCAAAAGTTATGGATAATTTATTGCAGACATGACAAGTTGATCGGACAGTTAAAATGATCAATCTAAACTGATCATTGGAACTCATTGAGTAAAAGTATATAAATGAAAAATAATGCATGGCATCACGCACTTTAGGATGGATTGGATTACTTGGGCGCGTTTTCGTATCTAATTATGTCTTAGATTTTGTCACAATATTGAAATTGAGCTACATTAACGTGGCCAATGCATTCGTGTCATTCCGAGCTCTAAATCAAATGTTATGGATGATTTAGGTAAGATATGTCAAGTTGATCGGCCAGTTAAAGTCATCATTCTAAATTGATCATTGGTGCTCATTGAGTAAAGACTTATAAATGAAGCATTATGCATGGCATCACACTTTTTTGGATAGATTGGATTACGTGGACTCTTTTTGTATCTATTTCTATCTCAAATTTTTGTTACAATATAGAAAATTGAGCAAGCTTAACGTGGGCATTTGATTTGTGTGTTTTTGAGTTCTTAATCAAAAGTTACACACGATTTCGTGCGTACATGTCAAGTTGATCAGCCAGTTAAAGTGATCATTCTAAACTGATCATTGGGGTTCATTAAGTAAAGGCTTATAAAGGAAGCATAAAGCATGGCATCACGCAGTTTGGGATAGATTGGATTACTTGGACGCGTTGTCGTCTCGATTTTTGTCTCACATATTTTCAAAATATAGAGATATGAGCTAGATTAACATGGACATTGATTTTGTGTCATTCGGAACTATAAATCAAAAGTTTATAGGCTGTTAACGTGATCATCTAAACTGATCACTGGTGCTCATTAAGTTAAGGCTTATAAATGAAGCCTAAAGAATGGTGTCAGACAGTTTGGGATGGATTGGATTACTTGGACTATGTGTCGTCTCTACTTCCGTCTCCAATTCTGTCAAAATATAGAAAATTTATCTAGCTTAACATGGGCATTGGATTCGTGTCATTATTAGCTCAAAATCAAGAGTTATGGATGATTTAATGCGGACATGTCAACTTGATCGGCCAGTTAATATGATTATTCAAAACTGATCATTGGCGCTCATTGATTAAAGGCTTATAAATGACGCTTAATGCATGGCATCACAAATTCTTCCATTGATTGGATTACTTGGACGCGTTGTCGTCTCTACTTCTGTTTCAAATTTTTCGAAATATAGAAAATTGAGCTAGCTTAACGTGGGCATTGGATACGTGTCATTCTGAGCGCTAAATCAAAATTACGGATGATTTATAGTGGTCATGTCAAATTGATTGGCCAGTTAAAGTGATCATTCTAAACTGATCATTGGTGCTCATTGAGTAAAGGCTTATAAATGAAGCATAACGCATGGCATCACGCAGTTTGGGATAGATTGGATTACTTGGATGCTTTGTGGTCTCTATTTCTGTCTCAAAGTTTTTCAAAATATAGAAAATTGAGCTAGCTTAAAGTGGGAATTGGATTCGTATCATTCTAAGCTATAAATAAAAAGTTACAGACGATTTATTGCGGACATGTCAAGTTGATCGGCCAGTTAAAATGATCATTATAAATTGATCATTGGTGCTCATTGAGTAAAGGCTTGTAAATGAAGCATAATGCATGGCATCAAGTTGTTTAGATAGATTTGATTACTTGAATGCTTTTTTGTCTCTATTTATGTCTCATATTTTGTCAAAATATAGAAAATTGAGCTAGCTTAACGTGAGCATTGGACTCGTTTCATTCTGAGCTCTAAATCAAAAGTTGGGGTCGATTAAGTACGAACATGTAAAGTTGATCAGCCAGTTAAAGTGATCATTCTAAATGGATCATTGGTGTTCATTGAGGAAAGGCTTATAAAAGAAACATAATGCATGGCATTACAAAGTTTTGGATAGATTGGATTACTTGGATGCTTTGTCATATCTGTTTCACTCTCAAATTTTGTTAGAACAGAGAAAATTGAGTTAGCTTAACGTGGGCATTGGATTCGTGTCATTCTAATCTCTAAATCAAAAGTTACGGATGATTTAATACGGACATGTCAAGTTGATCGGCCAACTAAAGTGATCATTCTAAACTGATCATTGGTGCTCATTGAGTAAACGCTTATAAATGAAGCATAAGGCATATGGCATCACGCAGTTCGTGATAGATTGGATTACTTGGACGCTTTGTCGTATCTAGTTCTGCCTCAATTTTTGTCACAATATTGAAAATTGAAGTAGTTTAATGTGGGCATTGGATTCGTGTCATTCTGAACTATAAACCAAAAGTTATGGACGATTAAGTGCAGACATGACAAGTTGATCGGCCAGTTAAAATGATCATTCTAAACTGCTCATTGGTGCTCAAAGCTTATAAATGAAAAATAATACATGGCATCATGCAGTTTGGGATGGATTGGATTACTTGGACGCTTTGTCGTATTTATTTTTGTCTTAAATTTTGTCACAATATAGAAATTGAGCTAGCTTAACGTGGGCATTGGATTTGTGTATTTCTGAACTCTAAATCAAATGTTATGGACGATTTACTGCATACATGTCAAGTTGATCGTCCAATTAAAATGATCATTCTAAAATGATCATTGGTGCTCATTAAGTAAAGCCTTATAAATGAAGCTTAAATATTGGCGTCACATGGTTTGGGATGCATTGGATTACTTTGACGCTTTGTCGACTTGACATGTGTGCACTAAATCGTCCATAAGTTTTGATTTATAACTCAGAATTATACGAATTCAATGTCCATGTTAAGCTAGCTCAATTTCTATATTGTGACAATATTTAAGACAGAAATAGATACGACAAAGCATCTAAGTAATCCAATCCATCCTAAGATGCGTAATGTCATGCATTATTTTTCATTTATAAGCTTTTACTCAATGAGCACCAATAATAAGTTTAGAATGATCATTTTAACTACGGGATCAACTTGTCATGTGTGCAATAAATCNTATCTCAAACTGCGTGATGCCATGCATTATGCTTCGTTTATAAGCCTTTAATCAATGATCACCAATGATGAGTTTAGAATGATCACTTTAACTGGCCGATCAATTTAACATGTCTGCACGAAATCGATGGTAACTTTTGATTTAGAGCTGAGAAACACAAGAATCCAATGCCCAGGTAAGCTAACTCAATTTTCTAAATTGTAACAACATTTGCGACAAAAATATATACGAAAAGCGTCCAAGTAATCCAATCTATCCAAAACTGTGTGATGTCATGCATTATGCTTCAATTATAAGACTACTCAATGAGCACCAATGATCAGTTTAGAATGATCACTTTAACTAGCCGATCCACTTGACATGTCCACACTAAATTGACTTTAACTTCTGATTTATAGCTCAGAATGACACGAATCCAATGCCCACGTTAAGCTAGCTTAATTTTCTATATTTTGACAAAATTTGAAACAGAAATAGAGACGACAAAGGGTCCAAGTAATCCAATCTATCCCAAAATACGTGATGCCATGCTTTATGCTTCATTTATAAGCCTTTACTTAATGAGCACCAATGATCACTATAGAATGATCACTTTAACAGGCCGATAAACTTGATATGTCTGCACTAAATCGTCCGTAACGTTTTATTTAGAGGTAAGAATTACATGAATCCAATTCCCATGTTGAGCAAGCGCAGTTTTTAATATTTTGACAATATTTGAAACAGAAATAGAGATGACAAAGCGTCCATGTAATCCAATCTATCCCAAAATGCATGATGCCATGCTTTATGCTTAATTTATAAGCCTTTACTCAATGAGCACCAATGATCAGTTTAGAATGATCACTTTAACTTGCCGATCAACTTAATATCTCTGCACTAAGTCGTCCGTGACTTTTTTTTAGAGCTTAGAAACAAATGAATCCAATGACCACCTTAAGCTAGCTCAAGTTTCTATATTGTAACAAAATATGAGACAGAAATAGATATGACAAAGTGTCTAAGTAAGCATGGCATCACGCAGTTTGGATCAATTAGATTATTTGGATGCTTTGTCGAATCTAGTTTTGTCTAAAATTTTGTCACAAAATTGAAAATTGAAATAGGTTAATATGGGCATTGGTTTCGTGTTATTCTGAGCTATAAATCAAAATTTACGGACAATTTAGTGCAGACATGTCAAGTTCATTGGCCTGATAAAGTCATCATTCTAAACTGATCATTGGTGCTCATTGAGTACAAGCTTATAAATAAAAAATAATGCATGGCATCACTTAGTTTGGGATAAATCAAAAATAATGCATGGGCGCTTTGTCGTATCTATTTCTGTCTCAAATGTTTGTCAAAATATAGAAAATTGAGCTAGCTTAACGTGGGCAATGGATACGCGTCATTCTTAGCTCTAAATCAGAAGTTACGGACGATTTAGTGTGTACATGTCAAGTTGATCGGCCAGTTAAAGTGATCATTCTAAACGGATAATTGGTGCCCATTGAGTAAAGGCTTATCTGAAGCATAATGCTTGGCATCACACAGTGTTGGATAGATTGGTTGGATGCTTTGTCGTATCTTGCGTTGTCTCAAATTTTGTTACAATATAGAAAATTGATCTAGCTTAACATGGGCATTGGATTCATGTGTTTCTGAGCTCAAAATTGAAAGTTACACACGATTTAATGCGGACATGTCAAGTGGATCCGCTTGTTAAAGGGATGATTCTATACTGATAATTGGTGCTAATTAAGTAAAGGCTTATAAATGAAGCATAAATCATGGCATCACGAAGTTTGGGATCGATTGGATTACTTGGATGCTTTGTGGCCTCTATTTCTGTCTTAAATTTTGTCAAAATATAGAAAACTGAGCTAACTTAACATGGGCACTGGATTCGCGTCATTCTTAGCTCTAAATCAAAAGTTACGGACGATTTAGTGCGTACATGTGAAGTTGATCGGCCAGTTAAAGTGATCATTCTAAATGGGTAATTGGTGCCCATTGAGTAATGGCTTATCAATGAAGAAAAATGCATGACATCACACAGTTTTGGATAGAATAGTTGGACCCTTTGTTGTATCTTTCTTTGTCTCAAATTTTGTTACAATATAGAAAATTGATCTAGCTTAAAGTGGGCAATGGATTCATGTGTTTCTGAGATCTATATTGAAAGTTACACACGATTTAGTGCGGACATGTCAAGTGGATCCGCTAGTTAAAGTGATGATTCTAAACTGATCATTGGTGCTCATTAAGTAAAAGCTTATAAATGAAGCATAAAGCATGGCATCACAAAGTTTGGGATCGATTGGATTACTTGGACGATTTGTGGTCTCTATTTCTGTCTCAAATTTATTCAAAATATAGAAAATTGAGCTAGGTTAACGTGGGAATTAGATTCGTGTCATTCCCGAGCTCTAAATCAAAAGTTATGGACGATTTAGAGCGGACATGTCAAGTTAATCGGTCAGTTAAAGTGATCATTCTAAACTTATAAATGAAGCTTAAGGCATGGCATCACGCAGTTTGAGATAGATTGTATTATTCGGACGCTTTTTCGCATCTAGTTCTGTCTCAAATTTTGTCACAATATTGATAATTGAACCAGCTTAATGTGGGCATTGGATTCGTGTTATTTTGAGCTATAAATCAAAAGTTTAAATGACAAGTTGATCGGCCAGTTTAGTGCATACATGACAAGTATACATGACAAGTATAAATCAAAAGTATAAATCGATTTATTGCATACATGACAAGTTGATCGGCCAGTTTAAATGGTCATTCTAAACTGATCATTGGTGCTCATTGAGTAAAAGATTATCAATGAAAAATTATGCATGGCGTCACGCATTTCGGGATTGATTGGATTACTTGGACGCTTTGTCGTATCTATTTCTGTCTCAAATTTTTTCAGAATATAGAAATTGAGCTAGCTTAACCTGGGCATTAGACTCGTGTCATTCTGAGCTCTAAATCAAAAGTTACGGACAATTTAGTGCAGAAATTTCAAGTTTATCGGCTAGTTAAAGTGATCATTCTAAACTGATATTGGTGCTCATTGAGTAAAGGCTAATAACTGAAGCATAATGCATTGCATATTACACAGTTTTGGATAGATTGGATTACTTGAACGCTTTGCCGTATCAATCTATGTCTCAAATTTTGTTACAATATAGAAAATTGAGCTAGCTTAACGTGGGCATTTGATTCGTGTGTTTCTCAGCTCTAAATCAAAAGTTACAGACGATTTAGTGCATACATGTCAAGTTGATCAGCAAATTTAAGTGATCATTTTAAATTGATCATTGGTGCTCATTAAGTAAACGCTTATAAATGAAGCATAAAGCATGGCATCACGCATTATTGTATAAATTGGATTAGTTGGATGCTTTTTCATCTCTATTTCTGTCTCAAAGTTTGTCTAAATATATCTAGAATTCAGCTAGCTTAACGTGGGTATTAGATTCACGTCATTCTGAGCTCTAAATCAAAAGTTATGGACGATTTAGTGCGAACATGTCAAGTTGATCGGTCAGTTAAAGTGATCATTCTAAACAGATAATTGGTGCTTATTAACTAAAGGCTTATAAATGAAGCATAGAGAATGGCATCACACAGTTTGGGATAGATTGGATTACTTGAACGCTTTGTCGTCTCTACTTATGTCTCAAATTTTGTCAAAATATAGAAAAGTTATCTAGTTTAATGTGGGCACTCGATTCGTATCATTATGAGTTCAAAACAAGAGGTATGGACAATTTACTGCGGACATGTCAAATTGATCTGCCAGTTAATATGATTATTTTAAACTGATCATTGGTGCTCATTGAGTAAAAATTTATAAATGAAGCATAATGCATGGCATCAAACAGTTTTCGATAGATTGGATTACTTGGACGATTTGTGGTCTCTATTTCTGTCTCAAATTTTGTCAAAATATAGAAAATTGAGCTAGCTTAACGTGGGCATTGGATTCGTGTCATTCTGAGCTCTAAACAAAAAGTTATAGATGATTTAGTGCAGACTGGTCAAGTTGATCGGCCCGTTAAAGTGATTATTCTAAAATTATCATTGATGCTTATTAAGTAAAGGCTTATAAATGAAGCATAAAGCATGACATCATGCAGTTTGGATAGATTGGATTACTTAGACGTTATGCCGTATCTAGGTTTGTCTCAAATTTTGTCACAATATTGAAAATTGAAATAGCTTAATATGGGCATTGGATTCGTATAATTCTTAGAAATAAATAAAAAGTAATGGACGATTTAGTCCATACATGATAAGTTGATCGGCCAGTTAAAATGATCATTCTAACCTGATCATTAGTGTTCATTGAGTATAAGCTTATAAATGAAAAATAATGCATGGCATCATGCACTTAAGGATTGATTGGATTAATTGGGCGCTTTGTCATATCTATTTCTATCTTAAATTTTGGCACAATATAGAAATTGAGCTAGTTAAACGTGGGCATTGGATTCGTGTCATTCTGAGCTCTAAATCAAATGTTACGAGCGATTTAGTGCGGACATGTCAAGTTGATCGGCCAGTTAAAGTGATCATTCAAACTGATCAATTGTGCTCATTGAGTAAAGCATTACAAATGAAGCATAATGCATGGCATCACACAGTTTTGGATAGGTTGGATTATTTGGATGCTCTATCATCTCTATGTCTGTCTCAATTTTGTCAAAATATAGAGAACTTAGCTAGCTTAACGTGGGCAACTGATTCGTGTCATTGTGAGCTCTAAATCAAAAGTTATGGACGATTTAGTGCGGACGTGGCAAGTTGATTGGCCAGTTAAAGTCATCATTCTAAACTTATCATTGGTGCTCATTGAGTAAAGGCTTATAAATGAAGCATAATGCATGACATCACATAGTTTTCGATAGATTGGATTACCTGGACGCTTTGTCGCCTCTATTTCTGTCTCAATTTTGTCAAAATATAGAGAATTGAGCTAGCTTAACGTGCGCAATGGATTCATGTCATTCTGAGCTCTAAATCAAAAGATACGGACGATTTAGTGCGGAGATGTCAAGTTGATCGACCAGTTAAAGTGATTATTCTAAACTGATCATTGGTGCTCAATAAATAAACACTAATAAATGAAGCATAACGCATGTCATCATGCAATTTGGATAGACTGGATTACTTGGAAGCTTTGTTGTATCTAGTTCTGTCTCAGTTTTTGTCACAATATTGGAAATTAAAATAGCTTAATATGGGCATTGGATTTGTATAATTCTGAGCTATAAATCAAAAGTTATGGATAATTTATTGCAGACATGACAAGTTGATCGGACAGTTAAAATGATCCATCTAAACTGATCATTGGAACTCATTGAGTAAAAGTATATAAATGAAAAATAATGCATGGCATCACGCACTTTAGGATGGATTGGATTACTTGGGCGCGTTTTCGTATCTAATTCTGTCTTAGATTTTGTCACAATATTGAAATTGAGCTACATTAACGTGGCCAATGCATTCGTGTCATTCCGAGCTCTAAATCAAATATTATGGATGATTTAGGTAAGATATGTCAAGTTGATCGGCCAGTTAAAGTCATCATTCTAAACTGATCATTGGTGCTCATTGAGTAAAGACTTATAAATGAAGCATAATGCATGGCATCACACTTGTTTTGGATAGATTGGATTACATGGACGCTTTTTTGTATCTATTTCTATCTCAAATTTTGTTACAATATAGAAAATTGAGCAAGCTTAACGTGGGCATTTGATTTGTGTGTTTTTGAGTTCTTAATCAAAAGTTACAAACGATTTAGTGCGTACATGTCAAGTTGATCAGCCAGTTAAAGTGATCATTCTAAACTGATCATTGGGGCTCATTAAGTAAAGGCTTATAAAGGAAGCATAAAGCATGGCATCACGCAGTTTGGGATAGATTGGATTACTTGGACGCGTTGTCGTCTCGATTTGTCTCACATATTTTCAAAATATAGAGATATGAGCTAGATTAACATGGACATTGATTTTGTGTCATTCGGAACTATAAATCAAAAGTTTATAGGCTGTTAAAGTGATCATCTAAACTGATCATTGGTGCTCATTAAGTAAAGGCTTATAAATGAAGCCTAAAGAATGGTGTCACACAGTTTGGGATGGATTGGATTACTTGGACTCTGTGTCGTCTCTACTTCCGTCTCCAATTCTGTCAAAATATAGAAAATTTATCTAGCTTAACGTGGGCATTGGATTCGTGTCATTATGAGCTCAAAATCAAGAGTTACGGATGATTTAATGCGGACATGTCAACTTGATCGGCCAGTTAATATGATTATTCAAAACTGATCATTGGCGCTCATTGATTAAAGGCTTATAAATGACGCTTAATGCATGGCATCACAAATTCTTCCATTGATTGGATTACTTGGACGCTTTGTCGTCTCTACTTCTGTTTCAAATTTTTCGAAATATAGAAAATTGAGCTAGCTTAACATGGGCATTGGATTCGTGTCATTCTGAGTGCTAAATCAAAATTTACGGACGATTTATAGTGGTCATGTCAAATTGATTGGCCAGTTAAAGTGATAATTCTAAACTGATCATTGGTGCTCATTGAGTAAAGGCTTATAAATGAAGTATAAAGCATGGCATCACGCAGTTTGGGATAGATTGGATTACTTGGATGCTTTGTGGTCTCTATTTCTGTCTCAAAGTTTTTCAAAATATAGAAAATTGAGCTAGCTTAAAGTGGGAATTGGATTCGTATCATTCTAAGCTATAAATAAAAAGTTACAGACGATTTATTGCGGACATGTCAAGTTGATCGGCCAGTTAAAATGATCATTATAAATTGATCATTGGTGCTCATTGAGTAAAGGCTTGTAAATGAAGCATAATGCATGGCATCAAGTTGTTTAGATAGATTTGATTACTTGAATGCTTTTTTGTCTCTATTTATGTCTCATATTTTGTCAAAATATAGAAAATTGAGCTAGCTTAACGTGAGCATTGGACTCGTTTCATTCTGAGCTCTAAATCAAAAGTTGGGGTCGATTAAGTACGAACATGTAAAGTTGATCAGCCAGTTAAAGTGATCATTCTAAATGGATCATTGGTGTTCATTGAGGAAAGGCTTATAAAAGAAACATAATGCATGGCATTACAAAGTTTTGGATAGATTGGATTACTTGGATGCTTTGTCATATCTGTTTCACTCTCAAATTTTGTTAGAACAGAGAAAATTGAGTTAGCTTAACGTGGGCATTGGATTCGTGTCATTCTAATCTCTAAATCAAAAGTTACGGATGATTTAATACGGACATGTCAAGTTGATCGGCCAACTAAAGTGATCATTCTAAACTGATCATTGGTGCTCATTGAGTAAACGCTTATAAATGAAGCATAAGGCATATGGCATCACGCAGTTCGTGATAGATTGGATTACTTGGACGCTTTGTCGTATCTAGTTCTGCCTCAATTTTTGTCACAATATTGAAAATTGAAGTAGTTTAATGTGGGCATTGGATTCGTGTCATTCTGAACTATAAACCAAAAGTTATGGACGATTAAGTGCAGACATGACAAGTTGATCGGCCAGTTAAAATGATCATTCTAAACTG
Organism: Pugionium dolabratum; assembly: GCA_018901945.1. Taxonomy (NCBI): domain Eukaryota; kingdom Viridiplantae; phylum Streptophyta; class Magnoliopsida; order Brassicales; family Brassicaceae; genus Pugionium; species Pugionium dolabratum. Next base: position 454,003 of record JAEVFF010000241.1, on the reverse strand, counting down.
CTCATTGGTGCTCAAAGCTTATAAATGAAAAATAATACATGGCATCATGCAGTTTGGGATGGATTGGATTACTTGGACGCTTTGTCGTATTTATTTTTGTCTTAAATTTTGTCACAATATAGAAATTGAGCTAGCTTAACGTGGGCATTGGATTTGTGTATTTCTGAACTCTAAATCAAATGTTATGGACGATTTACTGCATACATGTCAAGTTGATCGTCCAATTAAAATGATCATTCTAAAATGATCATTGGTGCTCATTAAGTAAAGCCTTATAAATGAAGCTTAAATATTGGCGTCACATGGTTTGGGATGCATTGGATTACTTTGACGCTTTGTCGACTTGACATGTGTGCACTAAATCGTCCATAAGTTTTGATTTATAACTCAGAATTATACGAATTCAATGTCCATGTTAAGCTAGCTCAATTTCTATATTGTGACAATATTTAAGACAGAAATAGATACGACAAAGCATCTAAGTAATCCAATCCATCCTAAGATGCGTAATGTCATGCATTATTTTTCATTTATAAGCTTTTACTCAATGAGCACCAATAATAAGTTTAGAATGATCATTTTAACTACGGGATCAACTTGTCATGTGTGCAATAAATCGTCCATAACTTTTGATTTATAGCTCAGAGTTATATGAGTACAATGCCCATATTAAGCTATTTCAATTTTCAATATTGTGACAAAATTTGAGACAGAACTATATACAACAAAGCGTCCAAGTAATCCAATCTATCCAAAATGCGTGATGCCATGTTTTATGATTCATTTATAAGGCTTTACTCAATGAGCACAAATGATCAGTTTAGAATGATCACTTTAACTGGCCGTCAACTTGACATGTTCGATCTGAATTGTCCCTAAATTGATTTAGCGCTAAAAATGACACGAATCCAATGCCTACGTTAAGCTAGCTCAATTTCCTATATTGTGACAAAATTTGAGACAGAACTAGATATGTCAAAGCATCCAAGTAATCCAATCTACCCAAAATTGTATAATGCCGTGCATTATGCTTCATTGATAAGCCTTTACTCAATGGACACCAATGATCAGTTTTGAATGATCACTTTAAATGGCCGATAAACTTGACATGTCCGCACTAAATCATTTGTAACTTTTGATTAAGAGATCATAATGACATGAATCTAATACCCACGTTAAGCTAGCTCAAAGTTCTATATTTTGGCAAAATTTGGAGCAGAAATAGAGACCAAAAAGCGTCCAAGTAATCCAATATATCCCAAATTGTGTACTGCCATGCTTAATGCTTCATTTATAAGCTTTTACTTAATGCGCACCAATGGTCAGCTAAAAATGATCACTTAAACTGGCCGATCAACTTGACGTGTCTGCAATAAATCGTCCAAAAGTTTTGATTTATAGCTCAGAAACACAGGAATCCAATGCCCATTTTAAGCTAGTTCAATCTTCTATATTGTAACAAAATATTGAGACACAAATAGATATGACAAAGTGTCCAAGTCATCCAATCTATCCAAAATTGTGTGATGTCATGCATTATGCTTCATTTATAAGAACTCAATGAGCACCAATGATCAGTTTAGAATGATCACTTTAACTTGCCGACAAACTTGACATGACCCCACTAAATCGTCTGTAACTTTTGATTTAGAGCTCAGACTGACACGAATCTAATGCCCACGTTAAGCGAGCTCAATTTTCTATATTTTGATAGAATTTGAGAAGCAAATAGAGACGATAAAGCGTCCAAGTAATCCCATCCATCCAAACTGCTTGATGTCATGCATTATGCTTCATTTATAAGCCTTTACTTAATGAGCACCAATGATCTGTTTAGAATTATCACTTTAACTGACATATCAACTTAAGATTTCCACATTAAATCATCCGTAAATTTTGATTTAGAGCTAAGAATGACATGAATCCAATAACCACGTTAAACTAGCTCAATTTTCTATATTTTTACAAAATTTGAGACAGAAATTGATTCGACAAAGCGCCCAAGTAATCCAATCTATCCCAAACTATGTGATGCCATGCATTATGCTTCATTTATAAGCCTTTACTCAATGATCATCAATGATCAAATTAGAATGATAACTTTAACTGGCCGATCAACTTGATATGTTCGCACCAAGGCGTCTGTAACTTTTGATTTAGAGCTCAGAGTGACATGAATCCAATGCCAACGTTAAGCTAGCTCAATTTGCTATATTTTTACAAAATTCGAGTCTGAAATAGAGACGACAAAGCATCCAATCAATCCAATGTATCCAAACTGCTTGATGCCATGCATTATGCTTCATTTAGAGCCAGAAACACAGGAATCCAAGTTGACATGTTTGCACTAAATCGTACGTAAGTTTTGATTTAGAGCCAGAAACACAGGAATCCAATGCCCATTTTAAGCTAGGTCAATTTTCTATATTGTAGCAAAATTTGAGACAGAAATAGATATGAAAAAGCATCCAAGTAATCCAAACAATATAAAACTGTGATGCCATGCATTATGCTTCATTTATAAGCCTTTACTCAATGAGCACCAATGATCACTTTAGAATGATCACTTTAACTGGCCAATAAACTTGACATGACCGCACTAAATCATCCATACCTTTTGATTTAGAGCTGAGAATGATACGAATCCAATGCCCACGTTAAGATAGCTTAATTTTCTATAATTTGACAAATTTTGAGATAGAAATAGAGACGACATAACGTTCAAGTAATCTAATCCATCCAAATTGCTTGATGTCATGCATTATGCTTCATTTATAACCGTTTACTTAATGACCACCAATGATCAGTTTAGAATGATCACTTTAACTGGCTGATCAACTTGACATGCTTGTAGTAAATTGTCCCTAACTTTTATTTAGAGCTCTAAATGAATCGAATCCAATGCCCACATTAAGCTAGCTCAATTTTCTATGTTGTGACAAAATTTTAGACCGAACTAGATATGGCAAAGCGTACAAGTAATTCAATCTATCCAAAATTGTGTGATGCGATGCATTATGCCTCCTTGATAAGCCTTTACTCAATGGGCACCAATGATCACTGTAGAATGATCACTTTAACTGGCCGCTCAATTTGACATCTCCGCACCAAATCATATGTAACTTTTGATTTAGAGATCAGAATGACACCAAACCAATGCCCACGTTAATCTAAGCTTAATTTTCTACATTTTGACAAAATTTGGAACAGAAATAGAGACGACAAAGTGTCCAAGTAAACCAATGTATCCCAAATTGCGTGCTGCCATGCTTTATGCTTCATTTATAACCCTTTACTTAATGAGCACCAATGATCAGTTTAAAATCATCACTTTAACTACCCGATCAACTTGACATGTCTGCACTAAATCGTCCGGAACTTTTTATTTTGAGCTGAGAAACACATGAATCCAGTGCCCATAATAAGCTTGCTCAATTTTCTATATTGCAACGAAATTTGAGACAAAGCTAGATGCGACAAAGCGTCCAAGTAATCCAATCTATCCAAACTGTGTGATGCCATGCATTATGCTTCATTGATAAGCCTTTACTCAATCGGCACCAATTATCCATTCAGAATTATCACTTTAACTAGCAGATCAACTTAACATGTCCGCACTAAATCGTCCGTAAATTTTGATTTATAGTTAAGAATGACACGAATCCAAAGCCCACGTTAAACTAGCTCAATTTTCTATATTTATACAAAATTTGAGACATAAATTGATACAACAAAGCACCCAACCTATGTGATGCCATACATTACACTTCATTTATAAGCATTTACTCAATGAGCATCAATGATCGAATTAGAATGATGACTTTAACTGGCCGATCAACTTGATATGTCCGCACCAAATCGTCCGTAACTTTTGATTTAGAGCTCAGAATGACACGAATAAAATGCCCACGTTAAGCTAGCTTAATTCTATATATTTTGATAAAATTTGAGACAGAAATCGAGACGACAAAGCATCCAAATAATCCAATCCATCCAAACTGCTTGATGTCATGAATTATGCTTCATTTATAAGCCTTTAATTAATGAGCACCAATTATCAGTTTAGAATCATCACTTTAATTCACCGATCAACTTGACATGTCTGCACTATATCTTGTGTGGCTTTCCATTTAGAGCTCAGAAACACACAAATCCAATGCCATAATAAGCTTGCTGAGTTTTTTATATTGTAACGAAATTTGAGACAAACCTAGATACTACGTAGCGAGGAAGTAATCGAATCTATCCAAAACTGTGTGATGCCATGCATTATGCTTCACTGATAAGCCTTTTCTTAATGAGCACCAATTATCAATTTAGAATGATCACTTTAACTGGCCGATAAACTTGACATGTCCACACTAAATTGTCCATAACTTTTGATTTAGGGCTCATAATAACACGAATCCAATGCCAACATTAAGCTAGCTCAATTTTCTATATTTTGACAAAATTTGAGGCAGAAATAGATACAACAAAACATCAAAGTAATCCAATCCATCCCAAAACTGCGTGATGCATTATTTTTCATTTATAAGCTTTTACTCAATGAGCACCAATGATCAGTTTAAAATTATCATTTTAATTAGCCGATCAACTTGTCATGTCTGCACTAAATCATCCATAACTTTGATTTAGAGCTAAGAATGACACGAATCCAACGCCAACGTTAAGCTAGCTCAATTTTATATACTGTAACAAAATTTGAGACAGAAATATATGCGACAAAGCGTTCAAGTAATACAATCTATCCAAAACTGTGTGATGCCATGCAATATGCTTCATTTATAAGCCTTTACTAAATGAGCACCAATGATCAGTTTAGAATTATCACTTGAACTGGCCTATCAACTTGACATGTCTATACTAAACCGTATGTAACGTTTGATTTATAGCTCCGAATGACATGAATCCAATGTCCACGTCAAGCTAGCTCAATTTTCTATATTTTTTACATAATTTGGGCGAGAATTAGAAAAGACAACGTGCCCAAGTAATCCAGTCTATCCTAACTACTTTATGCCATGCATTATGCTTCATTTATAAGCCTTTAATTAACGAGCACCAATGATTAGTTTAGAATGATCACTTTGTACGATACGATAAAGCGTCCAAGTATTCTAATTTATCCAAAAATGTATGATGACATGCAATATGCTTCATTTATAAGGCTATACTCAATGGGAACCAATGATCGGTTTAGAATTATCACATTAACTGGCCAATCAACTTGACATGTCTGCACTAATTGTTTGTAACTTTTGATTCACAGCTCAGAATGACACGAATCGAATGCCCGTGCAATGCTACATCAATGTTAAATATTTTGACAAAATTTGAGACAAAAATAGAGATGAAAAAGCGTCCAAGTAATCCATTCTATCCCGAAATGTGTGATGCCATGCTTTATGCTTTATCTATAAGCCATTACTTAATGAGCACCAATGATTATTTTAGAATTATCACTTTAACTGGCCGATAAACTTGACATGTCCACACTAAATCGTCCGTAACTTTTGATCTAGACCTCAGGAATACACGAATCCAATGCACACGTTAAGATAGCTCAATTTTCTATATTGTGACAAAATTTGAGACAGAAATACAGATGAAAAAGCGTCCAAGTAATCCAATACATTCCAAACTGCGTGATGCCATGCATTATTTTTCATAATTAAGCTTGTACTCAATGAGCACCAATGATAGGGGTTTTGGATTGGTATTCGATGGAAAGGTTAATTGAACCACACGAGGGGTGATGAACCTCGTGATAAATCACAAACTTAGAGCTAGGAGGGCTGGTCTCAACTAGATTCTAAGCGCACAAGATTCTTGAGAGGAAACTTGTTGGAAGAAAAGTTCTACTTTATTAATATCAAAAAGGTTGTCGAACTACAATGCTGGAAGGAGCCTTATTAATATGCTCGACAGCTTGACCTACTAGGGTCGACTCAAATAAGAAAAGGAATATTTACAAAAGTGCACAAAAGAAAAAGATACAAAAGTGTATAATCGAAAAAGGACCTATTCCTAAAATGTCTTTGACTCAATAAATGTAANACGCTTTGTCGTATCTTGCTTTGTCTCAAATTTTGTTACAATATAGAAAATTGATCTAGCTTAAAGTGGGAAATGGATTCATGTGTTTCTGAGCTCTATATTGAAAGTTACACAGGATTTAGTGCGGACATGTCAAGTGGATCCGCTAGTTAAAGTGATGATTCTAAACTGATCATTGGTGCTCATTAAGTAAAAGCTTATAAATGAAGCATAAAGCATGGCATCACAAAGTTTGGGATCGATTGGATTACTTGGACGATTTGTGGTCTCTATTTCTGTCTCAAATTTATTCAAAATATAGAAAATTGAGCTAGGTTAACGTGGGAATTAGATTCGTGTCATTCCGAGCTCTAAAGCAAAAGTTACGGACGATTTAGAGCGGACATGTCAAGTTAATCGGTCAGTTAAAGTGATCATTCTAAACTTACAAATGAAGCATAAGGAATGGCATCACGCAGTTTGAGATAGATTGTATTATTCGGACGCTTTTTCGCATCTAGTTCTGTCTCAAATTTTGTCACAATATTGATAATTGAACCAGCTTAATGTGGGTATTGGATTCGTGTTATTTTGAGCTATAAATCAAAAGTTTAAATGACAAGTTGATCGGCCAGTTTAGTGCATACATGACAAGTATACATGACAAGTATAAATCAAAAGTATAAGTCGATTTAGTGCATACATGACAAGTTGATCGGCCAGTTTAAATGATCATTCTAAACTGATCATTGGTGCTCATTGAGTAAAAGCTTATCAATGAAAAATTATGCATGGCGTCACGCATTTTGGGATTGATTGTATTACTTGGACGCTTTGTCGTATCTATTTCTGTCTCAAATTTTGTCAGAATATAGAAATTGAGCTAGCTTAACGTGGGCATTAGACTCGTGTCATTCTGAGCTCTAAATCAAAAGTTACGGACAATTTAGTGCAGAAATTTCAAGTTTATTGGCTAGTTAAAGTCATCATTCTAAACTGATATTGGTGCTCATTGAGTAAAGGCTAATAACTGAAGCATAATGCATGGCATATTACACAGTTTTGGATAGATTGGATTACTTGAACGCTTTGCCGTATCAATTTCTGTCTCAAATTTTGTTACAATATAGAAAATTGAGCTAGCTTAACGTGGGCATTTGATTCGTGTGTTTCTCAGCTCTAAATCAAAAGTTACAGACGATTTAGTGCATACATGTCAAGTTGATCAGCAAGTTTAAGTGATCATTTTAAATTGATCATTGGTGCTCATTAAGTAAAGGCTTATAAATGAAGCATAAAGCATGGCATCACGCATTATTGTATAAATTGGATTAGTTGGACGATTTGTCATCTCTATTTCTGTCGCAAATTTTGTCTAAATATATCTAGAATTCAACTAGCTTAACGTGGGCATTAGATTCACGTAATTCTGAGCTCTAAATCAAAAGTTATGGACGATTTAGTGCGAACATGTCAAGTTGATCGGTCAGTTAAAGTGATCATTCTAAACAGATAATTGGTGCTTATTAACTAAAGGCTTATAAATCAAGCATAGAGAATGGCATCACACAGTTTGGGATAGATTGGATTACTTGAACGCTTTGTCGTCTCTACTTCTGTCTCAAATTTTGTCAAAATATAGAAAATTTATCTAGCTTAACGTGGGCATTCAATTCGTATCATTATGAGTTCAAAACAAGAGGTATGGAAAATTTACTGCAGACATGTCAAATTGATCTGCCAGTTAATATGATTATTTTAAACTCATCATTGGTGCTCATTGAGTAAAAATTTATAAATGAAGCATAATGCATGGCATCAAACAGTTTTCAATAGATTGGATTACTTGGACGATTTGTGGTCTCTATTTCTGTCCCAAATTTTGTCAAAATATAGAAAATTGAGCTAGCTTAACATGGGTATTGGATTCGTGTCATTCTGAGCTCTAAACAAAAAGTTACGGATGATTTAGTGCAGACATGTCAAGTTCATCGGCCCGTTAAAGTGATTATTCTAAAATGACCATTGATGCTCATTAAGTAAAGGCTTATAAATGAAGCATAAAGCATGACATCATGTAGTTTGGATAGATTGGATTACTTAGACGTTATGCCGTATCTAGGTTTGTCTCAAATTTTGTCACAATATTGAAAATTGAAATAGCTTAATATGGGCATTGGATTGGTATAATTCTTAGAAATAAATAAAAAGTTATGGACGATTTAGTCCATACATGATAAGTTGATCGGCCAGTTAAAATGATCATTCTAACCTGATCATTAGTGTTCATTGAGTATAAGCTTATAAATGAAAAATAATGCATGGCATCACGCACTTAAGGATTGATTGGATTAATTGGGCGCTTTGTCGTATCTATTTCTATCTTAAATTTTGGCACAATATAGAAATTGAGCTAGTTAAACGTGGGCATTGGATTCGTGTCATTCTGAGCTCTAAATCAAATGTTACGAGCGATTTAGTGCGGACATGTCAAGTTGATCGGCCAGTTAAAGTGATCATTCAAACTGATCAATTGTGCTCATTGAGTAAAGCATTACAAATGAAGCATAATGCATGGCATCACACAGTTTTGGATAGGTTGGATTATTTGGATGCTCTATCATCTCTATGTCTGTCTCAATTTTGTCAAAATATAGAGAACTTAGCTAGCTTAACGTGGGCAACTGATTCGTGTCATTGTGAGCTCTAAATCAAAAGTTATGGACGATTTAGTGCGGACGTGGCAAGTTGATTGGCCAGTTAAAGTCATCATTCTAAACTTATCATTGGTGCTCATTGAGTAAAGGCTTATAAATGAAGCATAATGCATGACATCACATAGTTTTCGATAGATTGGATTACCTGGACGCTTTGTCGCCTCTATTTCTGTCTCAATTTTGTCAAAATATAGAGAATTGAGCTAGCTTAACGTGCGCAATGGATTCATGTCATTCTGAGCTCTAAATCAAAAGATACGGACGATTTAGTGTGGAGATGTCAAGTTGATCGACCAGTTAAAGTGACTATTCTAAACTGATCATTGGTGCTCAATAAATAAACGCTAATAAATGAAGCATAACGCATGTCATCATGCAATTTGGATAGACTGGATTACTTGGAAGCTTTGTTGTATCTAGTTCTGTCTCAGTTTTTGTCACAATATTGGAAATTAAAATAGCTTAATATGGGCATTGGATTTGTATAATTCTGAGCTATAAATCAAAAGTTATGGATAATTTATTGCAGACATGACAAGTTGATCGGACAGTTAAAATGATCAATCTAAACTGATCATTGGAACTCATTGAGTAAAAGTATATAAATGAAAAATAATGCATGGCATCACGCACTTTAGGATGGATTGGATTACTTGGGCGCGTTTTCGTATCTAATTCTGTCTTAGATTTTGTCACAATATTGAAATTGAGCTACATTAACGTGGCCAATGCATTCGTGTCATTCCGAGCTCTAAATCAAATATTATGGATGATTTAGGTAAGATATGTCAAGTTGATCGGCCAGTTAAAGTCATCATTCTAAACTGATCATTGGTGCTCATTGAGTAAAGACTTATAAATGAAGCATAATGCATGGCATCACACTTTTTTGGATAGATTGGATTACGTGGACTCTTTTTGTATCTATTTCTATCTCAAATTTTTGTTACAATATAGAAAATTGAGCAAGCTTAACGTGGGCATTTGATTTGTGTGTTTTTGAGTTCTTAATCAAAAGTTACAAACGATTTCGTGCGTACATGTCAAGTTGATCAGCCAGTTAAAGTGATCATTCTAAACTGATCATTGGGGTTCATTAAGTAAAGGCTTATAAAGGAAGCATAAAGCATGGCATCACGCAGTTTGGGATAGATTGGATTACTTGGACGCGTTGTCGTCTCGATTTTTGTCTCACATATTTTCAAAATATAGAGATATGAGCTAGATTAACATGGACATTGATTTTGTGTCATTCGGAACTATAAATCAAAAGTTTATAGGCTGTTAAAGTGATCATCTAAACTGATCACTGGTGCTCATTAAGTTAAGGCTTATAAATGAAGCCTAAAGAATGGTGTGAGACAGTTTGGGATGGATTGGATTACTTGGACTCTGTGTCGTCTCTACTTCCGTCTCCAATTCTGTCAAAATATAGAAAATTTATCTAGCTTAACGTGGGCATTGGATTCGTGTCATTATTAGCTCAAAATCAAGAGTTATGGATGATTTAATGCGGACATGTCAACTTGATCGGCCAGTTAATATGATTATTCAAAACTGATCATTGGCGCTCATTGATTAAAGGCTTATAAATGACGCTTAATGCATGGCATCACAAATTCTTCCAATGATTGGATTACTTGGACGCGTTGTCGTCTCTACTTCTGTTTCAAAATTTTCGAAATATAGAAAATTGAGCTAGCTTAACGTGGGCATTGGATACGTGTCATTCTGAGCGCTAAATCAAAATTACGGACGATTTATAGTGGTCATGTCAAATTTATTGGCCAGTTAAAGTGATCATTCTAAACTGATCATTGGTGCTCATTGAGTAAAGGCTTATAAATGAAGCATAACGCATGGCATCACGCAGTTTGGGATAGATTGGATTACTTGGATGCTTTGTGGTCTCTATTTCTGTCTCAATTTTTTTCAAAATATAGAAAATTGAGCTAGCTTAAAGTGGGAATTAAATTCGTATCATTCTAAGCTATAAATAAAAAGTTACAGACGATATATTGCAGACATGTCAAGTTGATCGGCCAGTTAAAATGATCATTATAAATTGATCATTGGTGCTCATTGAGTAAAGGCTTGTAAATGAAGCATAATGCATGGCATCAAGAAGTTTAGATAGATTTGATTACTTGAATGCTTTTTTGTCTCTATTTATGTCTCATATTTTGTCAAATTATAGAAAATTGAGCTAGCTTAACGTGAGCATTGGATTCGTTTCATTCTGAGCTCTAAATCAAAACTTGGGGACGATTAAGTACGAACATGTCAAGTTGATCAGCCAGTTAAAGTGATCATTCTAAATGGATCATTGGTGTTCATTGAGGAAAGGCTTATAAAAGAAACATAATGCATGGCATTACACAGTTTTGGATAGATTGGATTACTTGGATGCTTTGTCATATCTGTTTCACTCTCAAATTTTGTTAGAACAGAGAAAATTGAGTTAGCTTAACGTGGGCATTGGATTCGTTTCACTCTAATCTCTAAATCAAAAGTTACGGATGATTTAATACGGACATGTCAAGTTGATCGGCCAACTAAAGTGATCATTCTAAACTGATCATTGGTGCTCATTGAGTAAACGCTTATAAATGAAGCATAAGGCATATGGCATCACGCAGTTCGGGATAGATTGGATTACTTGGACGCTTTGTCGTATCTCGTTCTGCCTCAATTTTTGTCACAATATTGAAAATTGAGGTAGTTTAATGTAGGCATTGCATTCGTGTCATTCTGAACTATAAATCAAAAGTTATGGACGATTTAGTGCAGATATGACAAGTTGATCGGCCAGTTAAAATGATCATTCTAAACTGCTCATTGGTGCTCAAAGCTTATAAATGAAAAATAATACATGGCACCACGCAGTTTGGGATGGATTGGATTACTTGGACGCTTTGTCGTATTTATTTTTGTCTTAAATTTTGTCACAGTATAGAAATTGAGCTAGCTTAACGTGGGCATTGGATTTGTGTATTTCTGAACTCTAAATCAAATGTTATGGACGATTTAATGCATACATGTCAAGTTGATCATCCAATTAAAATGATCATTGGTGCTCATTAAGTAAAGCCTTATAAATGAAGCTTAGATATTGGCGTCACATGGTTTGGGATGCATTGGATTACTTTGACGCTTTGTCGACTTGACATGTATGCACTAAATCGTCTATAACTTTTGATTTATAACTCAATTATACGAATTCAATGCCCATGTTAAGCTAGCTCAATTTCTATATTGTGACAATATTTAAGACAGAAATAGATACGACAAAGCATCTAAGTAATCCAATCCATCCTAAAGTGCGTAATGCCATGCATTATTTTTCATTTATAAGCTTTTACTCAATGAGCACCAATAATAAGTTTAGAATGATCATTTTAACTATGGGATCAACTTGTCATGTGTGCAATAAATCTTCTATAACTTTTGATTTATAGCTCAGAATTATATGAGTACAATGCCCATATTAAGCTATTTCAATTTTCAATATTGTGACAAAATTTGAGACAGAACTATATACAACAAAGCGTCCAAGTAATCAAATCTATCCAAAATGCGTGATGCCATGTTTTATGATTCATTTATAAGCCTTTACTCAATGACCACAAATGATCAGTTTAGAATGATCACTTTAACGGGCTGTCAACTTGACATATTCGATCTGAATTGTCCGTAAATTGATTTAGCTCTAAAAATGACACGAATCCAATGCCTACGTTCAGCTAGCTCAATTTCCTATATTGTGACAAAATTTGAGACAGAACTAGATATGTCAAAGCATCCAAGTAATCCAATCTATCCAAAATTGTATAATGCAGTGCATTATGCTTCATTGATAAGCCTTTACTCAGTGGACACCAATGATCAGTTTTGAATGATCACTTTAACTAGCCGATAAACTTGACATGTCCGCACTAAATCATTTGTAACTTTTGATTAAGAGATCAGAATGACATGAATCCAATACCCACGTTAAGCTAGCTCAATGTTCTATATTTTGGAAAATTTTGGAGCAGAAATAGAGACCAAAAAGCGTCCAAGTAATCCAATATATCCCAAATTGCGTACTGCCATGCTTAATGCTTCATTTATAAGCTTTTACTTAATGAGCACCAATGGTCAGCTTAAAATGATCACTTAAACTGGCCGATCAACTTGACATGTCTGTAATAAATTGTCCTAAAGTTTTGATTTATAGCTCAAAAACACAGGAATCCAATGCCCATTTTAAGCTAGTTCAATTTTCTATATTGTAACAAAATATTGAGACACAAATAGATATGAAAAAGCGTCCAAGTCATCCAATCTATCCAAAATTGTGTGATGTCATGCATTATGCTTCATTTATAAGAACTCAATGAGCACCAATGATCAGTTTAGAATGATCACTTTAACTTGCCGATAAACTTGACATGACCGCACTAAATCGTCCATAACTTTTTATTTAGATCTCAGAATGACACGAATCCAATGCCCATGTTAAGCTAGCTCAATTTTCTATTTCTAACAAAATTTGAGAAATAGAGACGACAAAGCATCCAAGTAATCTAATCAATCCAAACTGCTTTATGTCATGCATTATGCTTCATTTATAACCCTTTACTTAATGAGAATCAATGATCAGTTTAGAATGATCAGTTTAACTGGCCGATCAACTTGACATGTTCGTGCTAAATCGTCCCTAACTTTTTATTTAGAGCTCTGAATGAATCGAATCCAATGTCCATGTTAAGCTAGCTCAAATTTACTTTATTGTGACAAAATTTGAGACAAAAGTAGATATGACAAATCGTCCAATTAATCCAATCTATTCAAAATTGTGTGATGCGATGCATTATGCTTCCTTGATAAGCCTTTTCTCAATGGGCACCAATGATCAGTTTTGAATGATCACTTTAAGTGGCCGATCAAATTGACATGTCCACTCTAAATCTTCCGTAACTTTTGATTTAGAGATCAGAATAACACGAATCCAATGCCCACGTTAAGCTAGCTCAATTTTCTATATTGTAAAAAAAATTGAGACAGAAATATACATGACAGAGTGTCCAAGTAATCCAATCTATCCAAAACTGTGTCATGACATGTATTATGCATCATGTATAAGCCTTTACTCAATGAGCACCAATGATCATTTTAGAATGATCACTTTTAACTGACCGATAAACTTGACATATCCCCACTAAATCGTCTGTAACTTTTGATTTAGAGCTCAGACTGACACGAATCTAATGCCCACGTTAAGCAAGCTAAATTTTCTATATTTTGATAGAATTTGAGAAGCAAATAGAGACGATAAAGCGTCCAAGTAATCCGATCCATCCAAACTGCTTGATGTCATGCATTATGCTTCATTTATAAGCCTTTACTTAATGAGCACCAATGATCTGTTTAGAATTATCACTTTAACTGACATATCAACTTAAGATTTCCACATTAACTCATCCGTAAATTTTGATTTACAGCTAAGAATGACATGAATCCAATAACCACGTTAAACTAACTCAATTTTCTATATTTTTACAAAATTTGAGACAAAAATTGATTCGACAAAGCGCCCAAGTAATCCAATCTATCCCAAACTATGTGATGCCATGCATTATGCTTCATTTATAAGCCTTTACTCAATGATCATCAATGATCAAATTAGAATGATGACTTTAACTGGCCGATCAACTTGATATGTCCGCACTAAAGCGTCTGTAACTTTTGATTTAGAGCTCAGAGTGACATGAATCCAATGCCAACGTTAAGCTAGCTCAATTTGCTATATTCTTACAAAATTCGAGTCTGAAATAGATATGACAAAGCATTCAATCAATCCAATGTATCCAAACTGCTCGATGCCATGCATTATGCTTCATTTCGAAGCCTTTACTTAATGAGCACCAATGATCAGTTTAGAATGATCACTTTACCTAGACGATCAAGTTGACATGTCTGCACTAAATCGTACGTAAGTTTTGATTTAGAGCCAGAAACACAAGAATCCAATGCCCATTTTAAGCTAGGTCAATTTTCTATATTGTAGCAAAATTTGAGACAGAAATAGATATGACAAAGCATCCAAGTAATCCAAACATTCTAAAACCGTGATGCCATGCATTATTCTTCATTTATAAGCCTTTACTCAATGAGCACCAATGTTCAGTTTAGAATGATCACTTTAACTGGCCAATAAACTTGACATGACCGCACTAAATCATCCATACCTTTTGATTTAGAGCTGAGAATGATACGAATCCAATGCCCACGTTAAGATAGCTTAATTTTCTATAATTTGACAAATTTTGAGATAGAAATAGAGACGACATAACGTCCAAGTAATCTTATCCATCCAAATTGCTTGATGTCATGCATTATGCTTCATTTATAACCCTTTACTTAATGACCACCAATGATCAGTTTAGAATGATCACTTTAACTGGCTGATCAACTTGACATGTTTGTAGTAAATTGTCCCTAACTTTTATTTAGAGCTCTGAATGAATCAAATCTAATGCCCACGTTAAGCTAACTCAATTTTCTATATTTTGACAAAATTTTAGACCGAACTAGATATGGCAAAGCGTACAAGTAATTCAATCTATCCAAAATTGTGTGAAATGATGCATTATGCCTCCTTGATAAGCCTTTACTCAATGGGCACCAATGATCACTTTAGAATGATCACTTTAACTGGCCGCTCAATTTGACATGTCCGCACTAAATCATATGTAACTTTTGATTTAGAGATCAGAATGACAGCAAACCAATGCCCACGTTAATCTAGCTTAATTTTCTATATTTTGACAAAATTTAGAACAGAAATAGAGACGACAAAGTGTCCAAGTAAACCAATGTATCCCAAATTGCGTGCTGCCATGCTTTATGCTTCATTTATAACCCTTTACTTAATGAGCACCAATGATCAGTTTAAAATCATCACTTTAACTACCCGATCAACTTGACATGTCTGCACTAAATCGTCCAGAACTTTTGATTTAGAGCTCAGAAACACACGAATCCAATGCCCATAATAAGCTTGCTCAATTTTCTATATTGTAACGAAATTTGAGACAAAGCTAGATGCGACAAAGCGTCCAAGTAATCCAATATATCCAAACTGTGTGATGCCATGCATCATGCTTCATTGATAAGCCTTTACTATATGGGCACCAATTATCCATTCAGAATTATCACTTTAACTAGCAGATCAACTTAACATGTCCGCACTAAATCGTCCGTAAATTTTGATTTATAGTTAAGAATGACACGAATCCAAAGCCCACGTTAAACTAGCTCAATTTTCTATATTTATACAAAATTTGAGACATAAATTGATACGACAAAGCACCCAACCTATGTGATTCCATACATTACACTTCATTTATAAGCATTTACTCAATGAGCATCAATGATCAAATTAGAATGATGACTTTAACTGGCCGATCAATTTGATATGTCCACACCAAATCGTCCATAACTTTTGATTTAGAGCTCAGAATGACATGAATAAAATGCCCACGTTAAGCTATATATATTGTGATAAAATTTGAGACAGAAATCGAGACGACAAAGCATCCAAGTAATCCAATCTATCTAAACTGCTTGACGCTATGCATTACGTTTCATTTATAAGCCTTTACTCAATGAACACCAATGATCAGTTTAGAATGATCACTTTAATTGGCCGATCAACTTGACATGTTCGTACTAAATCATCCCTAAGATTTTATTTAGAGCTCTGAATGACACGAATGCAATGCCCATGTTAATCTAGCTCAATTTTCTATATTGTAACAAAATTTGAGACATAAGTAGATGTGACAAAGCATCCAAGTAATCCAATCTATTCAAAATTGTGTGATGTGATGCATTATGCTTCCTTGATAAGCCTTTACTCAATGGGCACCAATGGTCAGTTTAGAATGATCACCTTAACTGGCCGATCAACTTGACATGTCCGCACTAAATCATCTGTAACTTTTGATTTAGATATTAGAATGACATGAATCCAATGACCACGTTAAGCTAGCTAAGTATTCTATATTTTGACAAAATTTGGAGCAAAAATAGAGACGACAAAGCGTCCAAGTTATCCAATCTATCCCAAATTGCGTGCTGCCAAGCTTTATGCTTCATTTATAAGCCTTCACTTAAGGAGCACCAATGATCAGTTTAGAATGATCACTTTAACTGGCTGATCAACTTTACTTAATGAGCACCAATGATCACTAAATCGTCCATAACTTTTGATTTAGAGCTCAGAATAAGATGAATCCAATGCCCACTTTAAGCTTGGTCAATTTTCTATATTGTAACAAAATGTGAGATAGAAATAGATATGGCAAAGCGTCCAAGTAATCCAATCTATCAAAAACTATATTATGCCATGCATTATGCTTCATTTTACTCAATGAGCACCAATGATCAGTTTAGAATGATTATTTTAACTGGCCGATAAACTTGACATGTCCCCACTAAATCGTCTGTAACTTTTGATTTATAGCTCAGAATGACACGAATCCAATACCCACATTAATCTAGCTTAATTTCTATATTTTGATAAAATTTGAGAAGGAAATAAGGACGAAAAAGCGTACAAGTAATCCCATTCATCCAAACTGCTTGATGCCATGCATTACGCTTCATTTATAAGCTTTTACTTAATGAGCACCAATGAGATGTTTAGAATGATCATTTTAACTGGCCGATCAAATTGACATGACTACAATAAATCGTCTGTAACTTTTGATTTAGAGATCAGAAGGACACAAATCCAATGCCTACCTTAAGCTAGCTCAATTTTATATATTGTGAAAAAATTTGAGATAGACCTAGATACGCCAAAGCGTCCAAGGAATCCAATCTATCTCAAACTACGTGATACCATGCATTATGTTTCATTTATAAGCCTTTATTCAATGAACACCAATGATCATTCTAGAATAATCATATTAACTGGTCGATCAACCTGACATGTCTGCACTAAATCATCCATAAATTTTGATTTAGAGCTCAAAATAACACGAATCCAATGTAACATTAAGCTAGCTAAATTTTCTATATTTTGACAAAATTTGAGACAGAAATAGAGACGACAAAGCGTCCAAGTAATCCAATCCATCCAAACTGCTTGATGTCATCAATTATGCTTCATTTATAAGCCTTTAATTAATGAGCACCAATTATCAGTTTAGAATCATCACTTTAATTCACCGATCAACTTGACATGTCTGCACTATATCTTGTGCGGCTTTCAATTTAGAGCTCAGAAACACACAAATCCAATGCCATAATAAGCTTGCTGAGTTTTTTTATATTGTAACGAAATTTGAGACAAACCTAGATACTACATAGCGGGGAAGTAATCGAATCTATCCAAAACTGTGTGATGCCATGCATTATGCTTCATTGATAAGCATTTTCTTAATGAGCACCAATTATCAGTTGAAAATGATCACTTTAACTGGCCGATAAACTTTACATGTCCACACTAAATAATAACACGAATCCAATGCCAACATTAAGCTAGCTCAATTTTCTATATTTTGACAAAATTTGAGGCAGAAATAGATACAACAAAACATCAAAGTAATCCAATCCATCCCAAAACTGCGTGATGCATTATTTTTCATTTATAACCTTTTACTCAGTGAGCACCAATGATCAGTTTAAAATTATCATTTTAATTGGCCGATCAACTTGTCATGTCTGCACTAAATCNTTTGAGACAGAACTAGATACTACTAAGCGTCCAAGTAATCCAATTTATCGCGAACTGTGTGATGCCATGCATTATGCTTCATTTATAAGCCTTTACTCAATGAGCACCAATGATCAGTTTAGAATAATAATATTAACTGACCGATCAACTTGACGTGTTGCACTTAAATCATTTGTAGCTTTTGATTTAGAACTCAGATTGACACGATCCAATGCCCACGTTCATCAAGCTCAATTTTCTATATTTTGACAAAATTTGAAATAAAACTAGATATGACTAAGCATCCAAGTTATCCAATATATCCCAAACTGTGTGATGCCATGCATTATGATTCGTTTATAAGCCTTTACTCAATGAGCACCAATGATCAGTTAAAAATGATCAGTTTAACTGGCTGATCAACTTGACATGTACGCACTAAATAAGCCGTAACTATTGATTTATAGCTCACAATGACACGATTCCAATACCCACATTAAGCTAACTCAATTTTCTATACAGTGACACAATTTGAGATAGAACTAGATACGAAAAGGCGTTCAAGTAATCCAATCTATCCCAAAATGTGTGATACTATGCATTATGCTTTATTTATAAGCCTTTACTCAATGAGCACCAATGATCAGTTTAGAATGATCACTTTAGAATGATCACTTTAGAATGATCACTTTAATAGGGCGATCAACTTGACATGTCCGCACTAAATCTTTCGTTACTTTTGATTTAGAGATCAAAAAGACACGAATCCAATGCTCACGTTAATGTAGCTCAATTTTCTATATTGTAACAAAATTTGAGATAGAAATAGATACGACAAAGTGTCCATGTAATCCAATCTATCCCAAACTGCGTGATGCCATTCTTTATTTTTCAATTGTAAGCTTTTCCTCAATGAGCACCAATGATCAGTTTAGAATGATCATTTTAACTGGCCGATCAACTTGTCATGTCGGCATTAAATGGTCCATTACTTTTGATTTATAGCTCATAATGACACCAATCCAATGCCCACATTAAGCTAGTTGAATTTTCTTTATTGTGACAAAATTTGAGACAGAACTAGATACGACAAATCGTCCAAGTAATCCAATCTATCCCAAACTGCATGATGCCATGCATTTTGTTTTATTTATAAGCCTTTACTCAATGAGCACCAATGATCAGTTTAGAATGATTACTTTAACAGGCCGATCAACTTGACATGTGCGCACTAAATCGTCCATTACTTTTGATTTAGGTCTCAGAAACACACGAAACCAATGCCCACGTTAAGCTAGCTCAATTTTCTATATTTTAACAAAATTTGAGACAGAAATAGATACGACAAAGCATCTAAGTAATCCAGTCTATCAAAAACTGTGTGACGGCATGCATTATGCTTCAATTATAAGACTTTATTCAATGAGCACCAATGGTCAGTTTAGAATGATCACTTTAACGGGACGATCAACTTTAAATGTCCACATTAAATCATCTGTAGTTTTAGATTTATAGCTTAGAATGACATGAATCCAATGCGCACATTAAGCTATTTCAATTTTCTATATTGTGACATAATTTGCAAGAGAACTAGATACGACAAAGCATTCAACTATCCCAATCTATCCCAAGCTGCATGATGCCAGGCATTATGCATCAATTATAAGCCTTTACTCATTGAGCACCAATTATCAGTTTAGAATGATCACTTTATAATGACCACTTTAACCTAGATCAATTTTCTATATTTTGATAAATTTGAGATAAAAATAGAGACGAAAAAGCGTCCAAGTAATCCAATCTATCCCAAAATGTACGATGCGATGGTTTATGCTTCATTTATAAGCCTTTACTCAGTGGGCAACAATGATCAGTTTAGAATGATCACTTTAACTGGCCGATCAACTTAACACGTCAGAACAAAATTGTCTGTAACTTTTGATTTATATCTCAGAAACATACGAATCCAATGCCCACGTTAAGCTAGCTCAATTTTCTATATAGTAACAAAACTTGAGACTAAAATAGATATGAAAAAGTTTCTAAATAATCTCATCTATCCAAAACTGTGTGATGTCATGCATTATGCTTCATTTATAAGCTTTTACTCAATGAGCACCATTGATAAGTTTAGAATGATCTTTTTAAATGGTCGATCAACTTGACATGTCTGCAGTAAATTGTCCGTAACATTTGATTTATAGCTCAGGATGACACGAATCCAATGCCCACATGAAGCTAGTTGTATTTTCTATATTGTGGCAATATTTGAGAAAAAACTAGATACTACTAAGCATCCAAGTAATCCAATTTATCCCGAACTGTGTGATGACATGCATTATGCTTCATTTATAAGCCTTTACTCAATGAGCACCAATGATCAGTTTAGAATAATCATATTAACTGACAAATCAACTTGACATGTTGACCTTAAATCATTCGTAGCTTTTGATTTAGAGCTCAGAATGACAATATCAATGCCCACGTTCATCAAGCTCAATATTCTATATTTTGACAAAATTTGAAACAAAACTATATATGACAAAGCATCCAAGTTATCCAATCATTCTCAAACTGCGTGATGCCATGCACTATGCTTCGTTTATAAGCCTTTACTCAATGAACACCAATGATCAGTTTAGAATGATCACTTTAACAGGCCGATCAAGTTGACATGTCCGCACTAAATGGTCCGTAAGTTTTTATGAAGAGCTAATAAGGACACGAATCCAATGCCAAAGTTTTGCTAGCTGAATTTTCTATATTTTGAAAAAATTTGAGACAAAAATTGAGACGACACAGCATCCAGGTAATCTATTCTATCCCAAACTGCATAATGCCATGCTTTATGCTTCATTTATAAGCCTTTATTCAATGAGCACCAATGTTCAGTTTAGAATGATCACTTTAACTGGCCGATCAACTTGACATGTCCGCAATAAATTGTCTGTTACTTTTGATTTAGAGCTCTGAATGACACGAATCCAATGCCGACGTTATGCTAGCTCAATTTTCTATATTGTAACAAAATTTGAGATAGAAATAGATATGACAAAGCGTCCACGTAATCCAATCAATCGCAAACTGCCTCATGCCATGCATTATTTTTCATTTGTAATCTTTTACTCAATGAGAACCAGTGATCACTTTAGTATGATAATTTTAACAGGCCGATCAACTTCTCATGTCTTCACTAAATGGTCCATAACTTTTGATTTATATCTCACAATGACACGAATCCAATGCCCACATTAAGCTAGTTAAATTTTCTATATTGTGACAAATTTTGAAACAAAACTAGATATGATAAAGCGTCCAAGTAATCTAACCTATCTCAAACTGCGTGATGCCACGCATTATGCTTCGTTTATAAGCCTTTAATCAATGAGCAGCAATGATGAGTTTAGAATGATCACTTTAACTGGCCGATCAACTTAACATGTCTGCACGAAATCGATGGTAACTTTTGATTTAGAGCTGAAAAACACAAGAATCCAATGCCTAGGTAAGCTAATTCAATTTTCTAAATTGTAGCAACATTTACGACAAAAATATATACGAAAAGCGTCCAAGTAATCCAATCTATCCAAAACTGTGTGATGACATGCATTATGCTTCAATTATAAGACTACTCAATGAGCACCAATGATCAGTTTAGAATGATCGCTTTAACTAGCCGATCCACTTGACATGTCCACACTAAATTGACTTTAACTTCTTATTTATAGCTCAGAATGACACGAATCCAATGCCCACGTTAAGCTAGCTTAATTTTCTATATTTTGACAAAATTTGAAACAGAAATAGAGACGACAAAGGGTCCAAGTAATCCAATCTATCCCAAAATACGTGATGCCATGCTTTATGCTTCATTTATAAGCCTTTACTTAATGAGCACCAATGATCACTATAGAATGATCACTTTAACAGGCCGATCAACTTGATATGTCTGCACTAAATCGCCCGTAACTTTTTATTTAGAGGTAAGAATTACATGAACCCAATGCCCATGTTAAGCAAGCGTAGTTTTTAATATTTTGACAAAATTTGAAACAGAAATAGAGATGACAAAGCGTCCATGTAATCCAATCTATCCCAAAATGCATGATGCCATGTTTTATGATTCATTTATAAGCCTTTACTCAATGAGCACAAATGATCAGTTTAGAATGATCACTTTAACGGGCTGTCAACTTGACATGTTCGATCTGAATTGTCCGTAAATTGATTTAGCTCTAAAAATGACACGAATCCAATGCCTACGTTAAGCTAGCTCAATTTCCTATATTGTGACAAAATTTGAGACAGAACTAGATATGTCAAAGCATCCAAGTAATCCAATCTATCCAAAATTGTATAATGCAGTGCATTATGCTTCATTGATAAGCCTTTACTCAGTGGACACCAATGATCAGTTTTGAATGATCACTTTAACTAGCCGATAAACTTGACATGTCCGCACTAAATCATTTGTAACTTTTGATTAAGAGATCAGAATGACATGAATCCAATACCCACGTTAAGCTAGCTCAATGTTCTATATTTTGGAAAAATTTGGAGCAGAAATAGAGACCAAAAAGCGTCCAAGTAATCCAATATATCCCAAATTGCGTACTGCCATGCTTAATGCTTCATTTATAAGCTTTTACTTAATGAGCACCAATGGTCAGCTTAAAATGATCACTTAAACTGGCCGATCAACTTGACATGTCTGTAATAAATCATCCTAAAGTTTTGATTTATAGATCAAAAACACAGGAATCCAATGCCCATTTTAAGCTAGTTCAATTTTCTATATTGTAACAAAATATTGAGACACAAATAGATATGACAAAGCGTCCAAGTCATCCAATCTATCCAAAATTGTGTGATGTCATGCATTATGCTTCATTTATAAGAACTCAATGAGCACCAATGATCAGTTTAGAATGATCACTTTAACTTTCCGATAAACTTGACATGACCGCACTAAATCGTCCATAACTTTTTATTTAGATCTCAGAATGACACGAATCCAATGCCCATGTTAAGCTAGCTCAATTTTCTATTTCTAACAAAATTTGAGACAGAAATAGAGACGACAAAGCATCCAAGTAATCTAATCAATCCAAACTGCTTTATGTCATGCATTATGCTTCATTTATAACCCTTTACTTAATGAGAATCAATGATCAGTTTAGAATGATCAGTTTAACTGGCCGATCAACTTGACATGTTCGTGCTAAATCGTCCCTAACTTTTTATTTAGAGCTCTGAATGAATCGAATCCAATGTCCATGTTAAGCTAGCTCAAATTTACTTTATTGTGACAAAATTTGAGACAAAAGTAGATATGACAAATCGTCCAATTAATCCAATCTATTCAAAATTGTGTGATGCGATGCATTATGCTTCCTTGATAAGCCTTTTCTCAATGGGCACCAATGATCAGTTTTGAATGATCACTTTAAGTGGCCGATCAAATTGACATGTCCACTCTAAATCTTCCGTAACTTTTGATTTAGAGATCAGAATAACACGAATCCAATGCCCACGTTAAGCTAGCTCAATTTTCTATATTGTAAAAAAAATTGAGACATAAATATACATGACAGAGTGTCCAAGTAATCCAATCTATCCAAAACTGTGTCATGACATGTATTATGCATCATGTATAAGCCTTTACTCAATGAGCACCAATGATCATTTTAGAATGATCACTTTTAACTGACCGATAAACTTGACATATCCCCACTAAATCGTCTGTAACTTTTGATTTAGAGCTCAGACTGACACGAATCTAATGCCCACGTTAAGCAAGCTCAATTTTCTATATTTTGATAGAATTTGAGAAGCAAATAGAGACGATAAAGCGTCCAAGTAATCCGATACATCCAAACTGCTTGATGTCATGCATTATGCTTCATTTATAAGCCTTTACTTAATGAGCAGCAATGATCTGTTTAGAATTATCACTTTAACTGACATATCAACTTAAGATTTCCACATTAACTCATCCGTAAATTTTGATTTAGAGCTAAGAATGACATGAATCCAATAACCACGTTAAACTAACTCAATTTTCTATATTTTTACAAAATTTGAGACAAAAATTGATTCGACAAAGCGCCCAAGTAATCCAATCTATCCCAAACTATGTGATGCCATGCATTATGCTTCATTTATAAGCCTTTACTCAATGATCATCAATGATCAAATTGGAATGATGACTTTAACTGGCCGATCAACTTGATATGTCTGCACTAAAGCATCTGTAACTTTTGATTTAGAGCTCAGAGTGACATGAATCCAATGCCAACGTTAAGCTAGCTCAATTTGCTATATTCTTACAAAATTCGAGTCTGAAATAGATATGACAAAGCATCCAATCAATCCAATGTATCCAAACTGCTCGATGCCATGCATTATGCTTCATTTCGAAGCCTTTACTTAATGAGCACCAATGATAAGTTTAGAATGATCACTTTAACTAGACGATCAAGTTGACATGTCTGCACTAAATCGTACGTAAGTTTTGATTTAGAGCCAGAAACACAAGAAACCAATGCCCATTTTAAGCTAGGTGAATTTTCTATATTGTAGCAAAATTTGAGACAGAAATAGATATGACAAAGCATCCAAGTAATCCAAACATTCTAAAACCGTGATGCCATGCATTATGCTTCATTTATAAGCCTTTACTCAATGAGCACCAATGATCAGTTTAGAATGATCACTTTAACTGGCCAATAAACTTGACATGACCGCACTAAATCATCCATACCTTTTGATTTAGAGCTGAGAATGATACGAATCCAATGCCCACGTTAAGATAGCTTAATTTTCTATAATTTGACAAATTTTGAGATAGAAATAGAGACGACATAACGTCCAAGTAATCTTATCCATCCAAATTGCTTGATGTCATGCATTATGCTTCATTTATAACCCTTTACTTAATGACCACCAATGATCAGTTTAGAATGATCACTTTAACTGGCTGATCAACTTGACATGTTTGTAGTAAGTTGTCCCTAACTTTTATTTAGAGCTCTGAATGAATCAAATCTAATGCCCACGTTAAGCTAACTCAATTTTCTATATTGTGAAAAAAAATTTAGACCAAACTAGATATGGCAAAGCGTACAAGTAATTCAATCTATCCAAAATTGTGTGAAATGATGCATTATGCCTCCTTGATAAGCCTTTACTCAATGGGCACCAATGATCACTTTAGAATGATCACTTTAACTGGCCGCTCAATTTGACATGTCCGCACTAAATCATATGTAACTTTTGATTTAGAGATCAGAATGACACCAAACCAATGCCCACGTTAATCTAGCTTAATTTTCTATATTTTGACAAAATTTAGAACAGAAATAGAGACGACAAAGTGTCCAAGTAAACCAATGTATCCCAAATTGCGTGCTGCCATGCTTTATGCTTCATTTATAACCCTTTACTTAATGAGCACCAATGATCAGTTTAAAATCATCACTTTAACTACCCGATCAACTTGACATGTCTGCACTAAATCGTCCAGAACTTTTGATTTAGAGCTCAGAAACACACGAATCCAATGCCCATAATAAGCTTGCTCAATTTTCTATATTGTAACGAAATTTGAGACAAAGGTAGATGCGACAAAGCGTCCAAGTAATCCAATATATCCAAACTGTGTGATGCCATGCATCATGCTTCATTGATTAGCCTTTACTATATGGGCACCAATTATCCATTCAGAATTATCACTTTAACTAGCAGATCAACTTAACATGTCCGCACTAAATCGTCCGTAAATTTTGATTTATAGTTAAGAATGACACGAATCCAAAGCCCACGTTAAACTAGCTCAATTTTCTATATTTATACAAAATTTGAGACATAAATTGATATGACAAAGCACCCAACCTATGTGATTCCATACATTACACTTCATTTATAAGCATTTACTCAATGAGCATCAATGATCGAATTAGAATGATGACTTTAACTGGCCGATCAACTTGATATGTCCACACCAAATCGTCCATAACTTTTGATTTAGAGCTCAGAATGACACGAATAAAATGCCCACGTTAAGCTAGCTTAATTCTATATATTGTGATAAAATTTGAGACAGAAATCGAGACGACAAAGCATCCAAGTAATCCAATCTATCTAAACTGCTTGACGCTATGCATTACGTTTCATTTATAAGCCTTTACTCAATGAACACCAATGATCAGTTTAGAATGATCACTTTAATTGGCCGATCAACTTGACATGTTCGTACTAAATCATCCCTAAGATTTTATTTAGAGCTCTGAATGACACGAATGCAATGCCCATGTTAATCTAGCTCAATTTTCTATATTGTAACAAAATTTGAGACATAAGTAGATGTGACAAAGCATCCAAGTAATCCAATCTATTCAAAATTGTGTGATGTGATGCATTATGCTTCCTTGATAAGCCTTTACTCAATGGGCACCAATGGTCAGTTTAGAATGATCACCTTAACTGGCCGATCAACTTGACATGTCCGCACTAAATCATCTGTAACTTTTGATTTAGATATTAGAATGACATGAATCCAATGACCACGTTAAGCTAGCTAAGTATTCTATATTTTGACAAAATTTGGAGCAAAAATAGAGACGACAAAGCGTCCAAGTTATCCAATCTATCCCAAATTGCGTGCTGCCAAGCTTTATGCTTCATTTATAAGCCTTCACTTAAGGAGCACCAATGATCAGTTTAGAATGATCACTTTAACTGGCTGATCAACTTTACTTAATGAGCACCAATGATCACTAAATCGTCCATAACTTTTGATTTAGAGCTCAGAATAAGATGAATCCAATGCCCACTTTAAGCTTGGTCAATTTTCTATATTGTAACAAAATGTGAGATAGAAATAGATATGGCAAAGCGTCCAAGTAATCCAATCTATCAAAAACTGTATTATGCCATGCATTATGCTTCATTTTACTCAATGAGCACCAATGATCAGTTTAGAATGATTATTTTAACTGGCCGATAAACTTGACATGTCCCCACTAAATCGTCTGTAACTTTTGATTTATAGCTCAGAATGACACGAATCCAATACCCACATTAATCTAGCTTAATTTTCTATATTTTGATAAAATTTGAGAAGGAAATAAGGACGACAATGCGTACAAGTAATCCCATTCATCCAAACTGGTTGATGCCATGCATTACGCTTCATTTATAAGCTTTTACTTAATGAGCACCAATGAGAATGATCATTTTAACTGGCCGATCAAATTGACATGACTACAATAAATCGTCTGTAACTTTTGATTTAGAGATCAGAAGGACACAAATCCAATGCCCACCTTAAGCTAGCTCAATTTTATATATTGTGAAAAAATTTGAGATAGACCTAGATACGCCAAAGCGTCCAAGGAATCCAATCTATCTCAAACTACGTGATACCATGCATTATGTTTTATTTATAAGCCTTTATTCAATGAACACCAATGATCATTCTAGAATAATCATATTAACTGGTCGATCAACCTGACATGTCTGCACTAAATCATCCATAAATTTTGATTTAGAGCTCAAAATAACACGAATCCAATGTAACATTAAGCTAGCTAAATTTTTTATATTTTGACAAAATTTGAGACAGAAATAGATACGACAAAACGTCCAAGTAATCCAATCCATCCAAACTGCTTGATGTCATGAATTATGCTTCATTTATAAGCCTTTAATTAATGAGCACCAATTATCAGTTTAGAATCATCACTTTAATTCACCGATCAACTTGACATGTCTGCACTATATCTTGTGTGGCTTTCAATTTAGAGCTCAGAAACACACAAATCCAATGCCATAATAAGCTTGCTGAGTTTTTTTATATTGTAACGAAATTTGAGACAAACCTAGATACTACATAGCGAGGAAGTAATCGAATCTATCCAAAACTGTGTGATGCCATGCATTATGCTTCATTGATAAGCATTTTCTTAATGAGCACCAATTATCAGTTGAGAATGATCACTTTAACTGGCCGATAAACTTGACATGTCCACACTAAATAATAACACGAATCCAATGCCAACATTAAGCTAGCTCAATTTTCTATATTTTGACAAAATTTGAGGCAGAAATAGATACAACAAAACATCAAAGTAATCCAATCCATCCCAAAACTGCGTGATGCATTATTTTTCGTTTATAACCTTTTACTCAATGAGCACCAATGATCAGTTTAAAATTATCCTTTTAATTGGCCGATCAACTTGTCATGTCTGCACTAAATCGTCCATAACTTTGATTTAGAGCTAAGAATGACACGAATCCAATGCCAACGTTAAGCTAGCTCAATTTTATATATTGTAACAAAATTTGAGACAGAAATATATACGACAAAGCGTTCAAGTAATACAATCTATCCAAAACTGTGTGATGCCATGCAATATGCTTCATTTGTAAGCCTTTACTAAATGAGCACCAATGATCAGTTTAGAATTATCACTTGAACTGGCCGATCAACTTGACATGTCTATACTAAATCGTACGTAACTTTAGATTTATAGCTCCGAATGACATGAATCCAATGTTCACGTTAAGCTAGCTCAATTTTCTATATTTTTGACATAATTTGGGCGAGAATTAGAAAAGACAACGCACCCAAGTAATCCAGTCTATCCTAACTACTTTTTGTCATGCATTATGCTTCATTTATAAGCCTTTAATTAACGAGCACCAATGATTAGTTTAGAATGATCACTTTGTACGATACGATAAAGCGTCCAAGTATTCTAATTTATCCAAAAATGTATGATGCCATGCAATATGCTTCATTTATAAGGCTATACTCAATGGGAACCAATGATCGGTTTAGAATTATCACATTAACTGGCCAATCAACTTGACATGTCTGCACTAATTGTTTGTAACTTTTGATTCAAAGCTCAGAATGACACGAATTGAATGCCCGCGCTATGCTACATCAATGTTAAATATTTTGACAAAATTTGAGACAAAAATAGAGATGAAAAAGCGTCCAAGTAATCCATTCTATCCCGAAATGTGTGATGCCATGCTTTATGCTTTATCTATAAGCCCTTACTTAATGAGCACCAATGATTATTTTAGAATTATCACTTTAACTGGCCGATAAACTTGACATGTCCACACTAAATCGTCCGTAACTTTTGATCTAGACCTCAGGAACACACGAATCCAATGCACACGTTAAGATAGCTCAATTTTCTATATTGTGGCAAAATTTGAGACAAAATACAGATGAAAAAGCGTCCAAGTAATCCAA
This sequence comes from Pugionium dolabratum, assembly GCA_018901945.1. Lineage (NCBI taxonomy): Eukaryota > Viridiplantae > Streptophyta > Magnoliopsida > Brassicales > Brassicaceae > Pugionium > Pugionium dolabratum. Next base: position 424,263 of record JAEVFF010000241.1, on the reverse strand, counting down.
TACATTCCAAACTGTGTGATGCCATGCATTATTTTTCATAATTAAACTTGTACTCAATGAGCACCAATGATTAGTTCAGAATGATCATTTTAACAGGTCGATCAATTTTGATGTCTGCACTAAATCGTCCATACCTTTTGATTTATATCTCAGAATGACACAAATTCAATTCCCACACTAATATAGTTCAATTTTCTATATTGTTACAAAATTTGAGACAGAACTAGAAACGAGAAAGCGACAAAGTAATCCAATCTATCCAAAACCGTGTAATACAATCAATTATTCTTCAGTTATAAGGCTTTACTCAATGGGCACCAAAGATCAGTTTAGAATGATCACTTTAACTGGCCGATCAACTTGACATGTACTCACTAAATCGTTCGTAATTTTCTTATTTATAGATCAGATTGACACTAATCCAATGCCCACGTTAAGGTAGCTCAATTTGCTATATTTTTACAAAGTTCGAGACTGAAATAGAGACTACAAAGCATCCAAGCAATCCAATCTATCCAAACTGCTTGATGCCATGCATTATGCTTCATTTCTAAGCCTTTCCTTAACTGGCACCAATGATCAGTTTAGAATGATCATTTTAACTGGCCGATCAACTTGACATGTCCGGACTAAATCGTCCAACACTTTTGATTTTGAGCTCGGAAACTTACGAATCCAATGCCCCTATAAGCTACCTCAATTTTCTATATTCTGATAAAATTTGAGACAAAAATAAAGACCACAAAGCGTACAAGTAATCCAATCTATCCAAAACTGTGTGATTCCATGCATTATGCTTCATTTATAAGCCTTATTCAATGGGCACCAAAGATCAGTTTAAAATGCTCACTTTAACTGGCCGATCAACTTGACATATCCGCACCATATCGTTCGTAACTTTTTATTTAGAGCTCAGAATGACACGAATCCAATGCCCACGTTAAGCTAGCTCAGTTTGCTATATTTTTAAAAATTCGAGACAGAAATAGAGGCGACAAAGCATCCAAGTAATCCAATCTATCCAAAACTGTGTGATGGCATGCATTATGCTTCATTTATAAGCGTTTACTCAATGAGCACCAAAGATCATTTTAGAATGACCATATCAACTGGCCGATCAACTTGACATGAACACACTAAATCGTCCGTAACTTTTGATTTAGAGCTCAGAAAGACAGAACTAGATACGAAAAAGCGTTCAAGTGATCCAATCTATCCAAAACTGTGTGATGTCATGCATTATGCTTTTTTATAAGCCTTTACTCAATTAGCACCAATGTTCAGTTTAGAATGTTTACTTTAACTGGCCGATCAACTTGACATGTCTCCACTAAATCGTTTGTAACTTTTGATTTAGAGCTCAAAATGACACGAATACAATGCCCACTTTACACTACTAAATTTTCTATATCTTGAGAAAAATTGACCCAGAAATAGAGATGAAAAAGCATCCATGTAATCCAATATATCCATACTGCTTGATGCCATGTGTTATGCTTCATCTCTAAGCCTTTACTTAATGAGAACCAATGATCAATTTAGAATGATCAGTTTAACTGGCCGATCAACTTGACATGTTCGCATTAATCATCCGTAACTGTTGATTTAGAGCTCAGAATGACACGAATCAAATTCCCACGTTAAGCTAGCTCAATTTTGTGACAAAATTTGAGACAGAACTAGATACGATAAAGCGTCCAAGTAATCCAATTTATCCAAAACTGTGTGATGCCATGCAATATGCTTCATTTATAAGCCTTTACTCAGTGGGCACCAACAATCAGTTCAGAATGATCACTTTAACTAGCCGATCAACTTGACATGTCCGAACTAATCGTCCGTAACTTTATTTAGAGCTCGGAATGACAAGTATCCAATGCCCACGTTATTGTAGCTCAATTTTCTATATTGTAAAAAAATTGAGAGAGAAATAGATACGACAAAGCATTCAAATAATTCAATCTATCCCAAGCTCCACGATGCCCTGAATTATGCTTCATTTATAAGCCTTTACTCAATAAGCACAATTTCTCCATTCGAATTTTATTTTGGATGCCATCTCATGGGATTTGCCATGTGTTCAAATTAATATAACCTCTTTAACCTCTTTGTTAACGGCAAATACCATATCCATTTATGCGGAATAGGTACTTTGCCGCTTGTCTCTTGAAATCGAGGTTGGTGACAAAATTGGCAGTTCATGCGGTTTTCATCATTTCTCCAATAGATCATGCAGTTGTCAATACGTAGATCGATCATCAGAAACAGCAATCCAAGACCAGCTACAAGTTTTTGAACCTCGTTATATGAAGCAGGTGCAATATTATCTTCAGGTAATATATCTCTTACAAAATNCATCTTGGAGAATCTGTCCACCACTACAAAGATTGCATCTTTGTGGTTGATCTTGGGCAGACCTAGAACAAAGTCCATCGAGATGTCCACCCATGGATGTGTAGGTATGGGCAGTGGGAGATACAACCTGTGAGGTTGCACTCGGGACTTTGCCTTCTTGCAAGTGATGCATCTTGCACAATGTGCTTCTACTGTCCTCTTGATGTGTGGCCAGTAGAAGTGCTCCTTGACCACTGCTAGAGTCTTGTCGACACAAAAGTGGCCCATGAGTCCTCCTCCATGAGCTTCTCGGATGATAAGCTCCCTTAGTGATCCTTGTGGTATGCACAGCCTTCTTTCTCGGAACAAGAATCACTCATGGATGTAGAATTTGCCATGACTCCCTGTGCTACACTCCTTGTAGCTCTCAGCAAGGTCAGGATCATCCTTGTATAGATCTTTGATGTGCTCGAATCCTAGGACTTTTGCCTCCATGGTTGATATCAAGGCAAACCTCCTTGATAGTGCATCGGCTACCACATTATCTTTGCCCTTCTTGTACTTGATGATGTAGGGGAAGGTCTCTATGAACTCCATCCACCTGGCATGTCTCCTCTTGAGATTGGTTTGCCCTCTGAGGTGTTTGAGAGTCTCGTGATCAGTGTGGATCACAAAATCCTTGGACAGCAAGTAATGCTGCCAAGTCTCCAATGCTCGGACAAGGGCATAGAGCTCCTTGTCATAAGTGGGGTAGTTCAGTGAGGCACCACCTAGCTTCTCACTCAAGTATGCCACTGGTCTCCCTCCTTGAGTTAGCACTGCTCCTATGCCTATTCCAGAGGCATCACACTCCACTTCAAACGTCTTGTTGAAGTCGGGAAGGACTAACACTGGTGCGTGTGTAAGGCTGTCTTCAAGGCCTGGAATGCCTTCTCCTGAGCTTCTCCCCAGCTGAATCCCACGTTCTTCTTCACTACTGCCGTCAGTGGTGAGGCAATACTGCTGAAGTTGGGCACGAATCTCCTATAAAAGCTGGCCAGTCCGTGGAAGCTCCTCACTTGGCTGATGTTGCCTGGTGTTGGCCATTCTTGTATGGCTCGAATCTTTTCCTCATCAACCTGTGAACAGACAACAAAACCTAAAAGGACAAGCTTATCAGTACAAAAGGTGCACTTCTTGAGATTGGCATAAAGCTCTTCTTGTCGAAGGGTTTTAAGTACCATCTCAAGATGTGTGAGGTGTTCCCGTAGGCACTTACTATAAAACAAAATGTCATCAAAGTAAACTACTACGAACTTACTGATGTACGCCCTAAGAACTTGGTTCATAAGGCGCATGAAGGTGCTTGGGCATTAGTCAAGCCAAATGGCATGACTGTCCACTCGTAGAGCCCTTGCTTTGTCTTGAAAGCAGTCTTCCACTCATCACCTTCCTTCATTTTTACCTGGTGGTATCCACTTTTGAGGTCTATCTTGGAGAAGACCGTGGCTCCACTCAGCTCATCTAGCATATCATCCAGTCGTGGTATTGGATGCCTATACTTGACTGTGATGTTGTTGATTGCTCAGCAGTCCACGCACATGCGCCAAGTCCCATCCTTCTTGGGCACTAGTAGCACTGGTACAACACATGGACTGAGGCTCTCTCGAACATATCCTTTCTCCAGGAGCTCCTTGACTTGCTTCTCAAGTTCCTTGGACTCCTCTGGACTCATCCGGTAGGCTGGCCGGTTGGGCAGCGCTGCTCCGGGCACTAGATCAATCTGGTGTTCTATGCCACGTAAAGGAGGCAAGCCTGCTGGTATCTCCTCTGGAAATACGTCCTGGAATTTGTTGAGGAGTGTTGCTACTTCATGAGGTAGCTCTACCTGTCCCTGTTCTATACTCAACACTTCCTTGAAAACCATTAGTAACATTAAGTCTTTCGAGGCTAAAGCTCTCCGGACATGACTAGGTTGAATAAGAAAGTTAGACTTGACAAGTTTCTTTTCCTTACTCATTTGGAGGTGTAGCTCATGTACTTGGGCAGGTGTAAGAGGAGCTAGGCTGACCTTTCTCTTGTCATGCACGAAGGTGTAGAGATTGGTTCGGCCATCATACCTGGTCTCTTTGTCAAACTGCCATGGTCTTCCTAGTAGAAGATGGCCAGCTTGCATGGGCACCACGTCGCACACGACCTGGTCTTGGTACTTGCCCACACTGAATGGCACAGTGACTTGCTCCTGAATCTTGAGCTCCACTTTGTCATCAAGCCATCTCAGTCTATATGGTCGAGGATGCCGTGTCCTCTCTAGACTTAGCTTATCAACCATATACGCACTAGCAACGTTAGTGCAAGAACCACCATCTATGATGAGGTTACATACCTTTCCTTTGATGGTGCAACGGCTGTGAAAGATGTTCTCCCTTTGGATGGTCTCTGAAGGATCCACCATTGCACTGAGGATACGTCTAGTGACCAGCACTTCCCCCACATCAGGGTACTCAATGTCCCCATATTCTCCTTCTGGTTCATAGTCCTCTTCATCTTGGGACTCATATTCTCCTGCCTCCGTAATCAGCATGACTCGGTTGTTTGGGCACTCCCTGAGATGTGTCCACGTCCCCTGCACTTGAAACAAGTTATGTCACGTGATCTTTGAGGGTTAGAAGACTTACCAGGCTCTCTCTGGTCACGGGTGGGTTCAGGAGGCTTGCTCTTGACCCTTGACTCGATCTCTACGCTTTTGCCTTTGTCCACTGTCTTAGGCATGTTGCTTGGTGCCCAAGGTGTCCTAGGCTTGCTGCGGATGTCTTGGCTCTTATGTTTGATGTGCTGTTCAGCTTGCACAGATAGGTGGAACAAGTCTTTGAAATCGTTGTAGATTTGCCTTTCCACCTTGCAGCTGATCCTTTCTTGGAGTCCATCCAAGATTTGTGCCATCAATGCTTCTTCATCATCATTGAGCTCCAATCTGTTCCTTAACTTCTCGAACTCTTCATAGTATTCCTCTACTGATCTGGTACCCTGCTTAAGAGTACGAAAACGTCGTTGCAAATCCCTATGAAAGTAAGGTGGAACATACCTTTGTCGCATGAGGTCTTTCATGTCGACCCAAGAGTCTACGGGTCTCATTCTCTTCCTCCTTCTGTCAGATACCTCACGATCCCACCAGATGAGGGCATTGTCCGTGAGTTGTGCTACTGCAATTGAGACTCTCCTAGGTCCTGGTTGGTTGTAGTGATCAAAGATATGATCCATTCGCTTCTCCCAATCTAGGTAAGCCTCGGGGTCTAATTTTCCTGCAAAAGTTGGAGGAGTTAGTTTAACATCAGGATGAATTACCCGGTTATAGGTGTGTTCATCTCCATCCTCATGACGTCTAGGAGGCATTCTTGTTCTCTGGTGAAGACCATATGGCTCAAAGCCATCATCTTCTGCCTCTGGTTGCCGTGGAGGTCCTCTCGGCCTATGGTGATAGTTATGAGGTTGCGTGTCCTCATCTCCATCTGGCTGGGTTTCCTCCTGTTCGTGCCGTGTCCTAAGGTACTCAGGACCCTCAGGACGGTCTTGCTCAGCTCTCACGTGCCTTATGGCCTGGAATCTTACTGGTCTCTCCACGCGCTCCAACCTTTCGCCTATGGATGCGAGTTGTGTTTGGAGTGTGGTGAACATGGCCATCATGGCTTCAGCTGCGTCTCTATTCTCTTCTCCCATGTGTGCTACAAAGAAAAAAGACAATTAGGGTGCTCCTAAATTATTAGGAGAGTTTTCTTTTTATATGTGGTTTGAAAAAATGCAAAAAGGAAAAATTCTAAAGAAAGGAAATTCGAAAAAAGGAAACTTCCTAGACAACTTGTGCTAGCTGTCCAATTCGAATTCTTTTGTGTATTTTCCTATTTTCTTTTCTTTTCTTTTTGTTTTCTTTTAATTTAACTTAAAACTAATGGAAATATGAATTAAACAAAAAGGAAAACGTGTATGCAATGCAAAAAGTGAATCTAAACCCTAGTGATACACGTAGGAGTAGGGGTGGGTTTTCGGCGAAAACCGAAAAAACCGAACCGACCAAACCAAAAATTTTCGGTTTCGGTTTTCGTTTAATTTTAACCGTTAAATCGATTGGCTAAATAATTAATTTTATTCGGTTTACATTTCGGTTCGGTTCGGGAATACCAAACCGATCGGTTTTCCTAAACCGAAAATCGGCTGACTTATATAACAGAAAAATTGGGTTTGGCAACCCTAATTTTTCAGAGAAAAATCGCAAACTCTCCACTCTCCAGCGGCGGCTCTGAAACTTCTACGATTTTTTGACAGAAAATCGCAAATCACCTTCTACGATTTTTTGACAGAAACTTCTGCTTCTTCTTCTTCTTCTTCTACGAGGTAAAAATAAATCTGGTTTTATTGATTCGTTTCTCATATCAACAAGGTAAAATGACTTAGTTTCCTGTTGAAGATCTAGTGGTTTCTTTGCGTATTTCCGGATTGAATTGAATCTAACTGTGAATGCTTCAATAAAATAGATCTGCTTTATGTTTCTTCGATCTGCTTGTGTAATCCCCAAAATAATTCAGCTCTGTCGCTTATACTTTGTGTCGTGCGCTAATGTATGGATCTGTTGTGCGGACCTGAATATGACCAGGTTATAGTTCGTGGTTCGCATCATTTCACAGGGTAAATATTGGATTGATATGTTTCTAGATTTCACCCAGATAAAAATCAGGATGATAAGGTTAACTACTATTTTCTTGGTCCACCCTTGAGATTTTCGTTTTGGTACTCTCACATGTAGACTGAATTGCTACCCTTGCTTTGTTACAGGAAGCTAAAGAGAAATTCCAGCAGCTGCAAAAAGTGATATCAATTCTTGGGGATGAAGAGAAAAGGGCAGTCTATGATCAAACTGGCTCAGTTGATGATGCTGTTAGTCTCTGTTTCTTTGAATGCTTTTTTTTTATCACAGTGATTTCAGTTTCGGAAATTAACCTGGTAAAATTTTGATGGTTTTACTTGAATTCCCAATGCTGTCTCTTTACTTTTCCTTTGTTTGTTCAAGTTGACTGAGAAAAGAAAGTATTTACTTTCTGAAATTTTGGTTATTTCCGTGCTTGATAGGATCTTTCTGGTGATGCATATGAGAACTTGCGGGATTTCTTTCAGGCCATGTACAAGAAGGTAGTAGCAACTTTCAGAATTAATCTCTTTCTGGACTTTGTGGACATCTGTGTCTGCTGCTTACACTAACTTGTTTTTATGTTTATTTTATTTAGGTCACCGAAGCAGATATTGAAGAGTTTCAGGCAAACTACAGGGGATCTGAGTCTGAGAAGAAAGACTTAACTGAGCTGTTCAAGAAGCTCAAGGATAAAATAAACAGGTAATTATCATCCTTTGTTTTCGATGTTGCTGAGGTTGTGAGTTTATTATATATAATTATTTCCTTCTCAGGCTATTCTGCTCAATGCTTTGCTCGGATCCCAAGCTTGATTCACACCGTTTCAAAGACATGTTACTAAATTAACCGGATAAACCGAAATTAACCGGATAAACCGAAATTAACCGGATAAACCGAAATTAACCGGATAAACCGAAATTAACCGGATAAACCGAAATTAACCGGATAAACCGAAATTAACCGGATAAACCGAAATTAACCGGATAAACCGAAATTAACCGGATAAACCGAAATTAACCGGATAAACCGAAATTAACCGTATTTAACCGAAATAAACCGAAAAAAACGTGAAAAACCGAAATAAACCGTAATAAACCGAAATAAACTGATAAAAATTTAAATTTAAATTTGTTAAACCGAAAATAAATTAAATTTCGGTTTAATTCGGAATGGTTTTATTTACTTAAAACAGAACCGATTAAACCGATAAAAAAACCGAACCGAACCGATTCTCAAAAAAATTTCTTTCGGACGTTTTTTTCTCAAACCGAAAAACCCGAAAACCGGATAAACCGATCCGGATAAACCGAAAAAACCGAAAACCCAGGCCTACGTAGGAGGCTAGATGCACTCGGTTTGGAGTTTGAGGTTATTTTTTTGATTTTTCTTGAATGCGACTTAAACTAATGCAAGAACACAAAACAAAAAAAGCAAAAGGATAGAAACAACCTGGTTTAGGAGCTTTAAGCTCTGATACCAAAATGATACAANTCTCTATCCTCTTCTCCCATGGTGTGCTACAAAGAAAGAAGACAATTAGGGTGCTCCTAAATTATTAGGAGGGTTTTCTTTTTATAAGGGGTTTGAAAAAATGCAAAAAGGAAAAATCCTAAGGAAAGGAAATTCGACTACAAGGGAAAAAGGAAACTTCCTAGACAACTTGTGCTAGCTGTCCAATTCGAAATATCTTAGGTATTTTCCTATTCTCTTTTCTTTCCTTTTCTTTTCTTTTCTTTTCTTTTTAATTTAACTTAAAATTAATGGAAATATGAATTAAACAAAAAGGAAAAACGTGAATGACAATGCAAAAGTGAATCTAAACCCTAGTGATAGACGTAGGAGGCTAGATACACTCGGTTTGGAGTTTGAGGTTTATTTTTTTTATTTTTCTTGAATGCGACTTAAACTAATGCAAGAACACAAAACAAAACAAGCAAAATGATAGAAACAACCTGGTTTAGGAGCTTTAAGCTCTGATACCAAAATGATACAAGCCTTGATTCAAGGATGTATGCGCGTGGGCTGTTTGGAGAAGTTTAGGTGAGAAACTCGACCTTAGGCTTCTTGGATAGGGGTTTTTGGGTTGGTATTCGATGGAAAGGTGAAGTGAACCACACGAGGGGTGATGAACCTCGTGATAAATCACAAACTTAGAGCTAGAAGGGCTGGTCTCAACTAGGTTCTAAGCGCACAAGTCTCTCTTGAGAGAAAGCTCGTAGGGAAAAAGTTCTACTTTATTAATAATCAAAAAAAGGTTGTCGAACTACAATGCTGGAAGGAGCCTTATTAATATGCTCGACAGCTTGACCTTCTAGGGTCGACACAAATAAAGAAAAGGAAAGTTTACAAAAGTGCACAAAAGGAAAAAAATACAAAAGTGTATAACCGAAAAAGGACCTATTCCTAAAATGTTCTTGACTCAAAACTGTAAAGCAACTAGATCCTACCCTGCAAAACAGAAAGAGGCATATATTCGAATGTAAACTTACCTTAACTCACCTCACGGCCAAGAAATGGAAGGTGGCGGTCCTTGTGGCATGCACGCGCCTTGCTCCTAGTCTTCGACTTGGAGTAGGGTTACAAATCTCTGGGCCTTGACCTCTCTTGCCACTAAAGCCCAAGTCTCTGATGTCCCTTGTGCTGTTGAGAAGCTATTGGACTCTTCCTTGTATTTTTGGCCCATTGTCCTTAGTCGATCTTCCTCTAGTAGCTTGTTGACCCATAGGCTGAATTTGTGGAAGAGCGCCCTTGATCTGCTTTTGTCATTGCTCCTTGAGGTACCACTGGTGTTGAGACTTCCTCTAAGTGCATGTCCTGGAGCTGGTAGCTCATTTGGTCCGAGTCCTCTTGTGTAGAAGTGGAAGTGCGCGTGTACTCGGCTGGGTCGGCTGTACCGGCTGGATTGTGCGCGGTACTGGCCGGAATGACTTCAGGACCGGCCAAGTTGATCCCGGAGTCGGCGGTGTCATCAGGGGAACCGGCGGTGTCATTCACGTCCCCACCAAGTGTGCCGGAAGCTTGGGCCTCTCCGCCGGCGATGTTGACCGGTCTGGTCCTATAGGTCGAGGGGCCGGCGGTACTGTCTGGTCCGGCAGGCGCGCCAGATGGTCCTGCTGTCTCGGGCAAGCTTCCTGGTCGGCCAGTCTGGTCTCCTGGCTGGATGTACGACCTGATGTCCTCATCAGGGAGGAGATGATGACGACATCAATAACAACTCATTAGAAGCTGAGGAAGAGCCCATTAATATAGCTATTATGAGACAAGCTCCAAAAACAAGATTAGGCAAAAGAAACCTTAGTAAGATGTTCAAAAAGTTTGTGGAGAGTCTCATAACAATCATAGAAGACGGAGGATTTCATTAAGCTGAAGTTACTAAAGAATTACAAGAAGGAGACTATGAACAACTAAAGAATACAATAATTTCACTCCTTCCAGTTTTAGAACGCTTCAGAGATACAACTTTGTTCATCATTTCTAAAGAAACTTAAGAAGACATTGTAAGGAGTTACAAGAGACCAATGTGCGTATTTAAAATTCCTATGTTTCAATTAGCAAGTTTATTTGCTTGTTTTTTTCAGAAATGTGATTGTTAAGTTTAAGAGTCTTTTATTTGTCATTAGGTCCTAATGTTTTCTTGTTATTTTTGCTTTAGTCCTTCCATTATAATGTATTTTCAGCCCTAGAAGGCACCTGCTGCTGGACTAGTAAATAGAGTCCATTCACAACATGTAATCACTTAAGTTTTATGAAATAAAAACCTAGTTTTTCTTCCTTTGAAAAGAGCTGACGACTCTAGCCTTCTTATGTGAGAATCCTTGAAACATATATTAATACTCTAAACTTATGACAGACCTTCCATAATATATGTGGCATCTCTCGATCCACCTCTCTACTCAATCCTCACTTAGATCGTCCAGAAAGTGCTCTATAGCCAGGTAAAGGGTCACCATCAATCTGTTCATCAACCCATCACTCTTGAGTCTCTAGAAAATGTTATATAGCCAGCTAGATCCTTTCTAGCCGTTCCCCTTGCTCGAACAAGCTCTCTAGTTCCTGCATCAATAGTTGTTCGCACACTTTGCGACCAATATGCGGCTACTCTGAGAGTGGCACTTCAGTCACAAAGTGGTGCCTAAAAGACAACATGAAAAACATGTGTGAAGTAGGTATACCTACAAGTAAGGGGCCACACTACTATGGTCGCAAAATAGTTACAAAGTAGTGGCAAAATCTTATATATGCCCCCATGTTTCTCCTTTCATTTGTAGAATCAAAAGTAAAAAAAAACTTCAAATATGTGGAGGAATTACAATAATTCGAGAGATTGGATGTACAAAAAGATTAATTATCAAACAAGAAATATATCGGCGAAATTTGTACAAGACATGGAGTAGTTTATGAATTTTGCAAATAGTCAGCCAATAGCTCAAAGTAATGGAGATAAGTTTTTTTGTCCTTGTATTATTTTCAAAAATGATAAATTTCTTCCGGGATGCAAAATTTGGAACCATCTGTATATTCGAGGATTTATGCCAAATTATTATGTTTGGTATAAACATGGAGAAGAACAGAATGTTGAGTTAGGCACGAGTAGTTGTTGTGATGATGTCCATAGAAATCAGGGAGGTACATGTAGTACTAGTTAACCAACAGTATGATACGAGCATGGAAAGCATAAAAAAATGAGAAGCTCATGGCTAGCAATGAACCAGGGGAACATGAAGAACCTCTTGCACTACCAGCTGGACCATTAACCCGAGACAAGGCCAAGAAACTCAAAGAGGCGATCACCAGCCCGCTCAACAATCAGAATGCACAAAAAATTCACTTGGGCTTGAATGGAGAAGTGCCTAAAAGCACTCTGATTTAGTACAAGCTCAAGAAAACATACAAATGGGTATGTGGTCCATTTGTACTCTTTTTTTCTTATCAAAGTTTTCTCCCATTGGGTTTTCTTGGTAAGGTTTTTAATGAGTTAAATGAATCACATTACAACCAACCTAATTTGTTGCTTGAAATCAAAAGGATCCCACTTAAAACTGGTCCAAATTGTCGTCATAAAGGGAGGGGGGGGGGAACTGTCTACATTCGTAGTCAAAATAAGATTTAATGAAGTCAAGATCTTTTTTCAAGTCTTCCCTTGTAAATTCAATCATTTTAATGATGTAGGCTCCTCCTATTTACGTCTCCTAATAGTATAAATAGGGGCTTTCTCTTGTAAACGTGTTTCATTCAACTTTTCAAATAAAAACAACTTCTTTTCTTAAGTTTGAGAGTGATTCTATTCTTAATCTGATTATTGGTGTGTAGTATCCTTCAGTCTACATTTAGTTGGCTTAGTGTGTAATATCTAAGCTACTATCTTAGGTAAATCCGTAGTCTTTCCGCAGCTATTGTGTGATCCTTCAATCCACAAGCTTTGAACATATTGAATTTCGATTCATTCTGTTAGAAAGCCTATCTCAACCGCATTCAAAAATGCATTCCTTGGGAGGTTCGCATCACAGTAGGTACATCCGGTAATAGATATGTTGAAATGATGACTGATGCATTTCATGAGACTACGACTGATCAATACTATAATCATCACGTGGAAGGCTTTAATAATATAGAAGAACCTAATTCAGAAACACAAAGATTTTACAACATGTAAGAAGTTGCCAAAATCCATTGTATGATGGTTGTCATTAAGGGCACTCACAGTTATCTTTAGATGCTCGGTTCATGAATATTAAGTCTGATTTTAATCTTGCTAAAAATGCATGGACGCTTGCGTAGAGGTGTTTATTGAATATTTGCCTAAAGAGAATCAGACAACGGGTTCATATTTCAAAAAAAGAACAACTGATGTGAAATTTAGGGCCCCATTTTATACCATTAACGTGTGTGTCCAAAATTATATGATCTTTTGGAAAGAAGATGAAAAATGGGTAAAATATAAATTTATTGATTTCCCCCGATATAAGCCAAGCAAGGGTAGGACGAAATACATTTCAGTTGTATGTGATATTTGCTTATGGGCAACAAACTTAAGAGAATGTATCAAATATTGAAGCGAAAATGAGGTGACACGCATAATTTAAATATTTGCTTATGGGCAACAAACTTAAGAGAATGTATAATTTAAATTTTTTAATGTTTGTAACTATTTTACAAAAAAAAATTGAAGAAAACATGAGTCTCATGGCGCATAAATTTAACAAAATGTTGAGAAGGGTTGAGAAAAGGGGCAAAATCGCACTTTTAACAGGTTTCAGAAGATTGAAACGGACAGAAGAGGAAGCAAGCTGATACAAGCCTCGAATCAAGGATGTACGCGTGTGGGCTGTTTGGAGAAGATTAGGTGAGAAACTCAACCTTAGGCTTCTGGATGGGGGTTTTCTGTTTGGTAATGGATGGAAGAATGAAGTGAACAACACGAGGGGTGATGAACCTCGTGATAAATCACAAACTTAGAGCTAGGAGGGCTGGTCTTGACTAGGTTCTAATCGCACAAGTCTTGTAGAAAGAAAATTCGATCTTTATTAATATCAGAAAAAGGTTGTGGAACTACAATGCTGAAAGGAGCCTTATTAATATTCTCGACAGCTTGACCTTCTAGGGTCGACTCAAAGAAAAATGGAAAACTTACAAAAGTGCACAAATGGAAAAATTACAAAAGTGAATAACCGAAAAAGGACTTCTACCTAAATTTTCTTTGACTCAAAATGTAAACATTCTAAATCCTACCCTGCAAAAAAGAAAAAGGCAAGTATATAAATTGAAAACTTACCATTCTTACCTATCGGCCAAGAAATGGAAGGTGGCCGACCTTGTGGCATGCACGCGCCTTGCTCCTAGTCTTCGACTTGTAGTAGGGTTAGGAATCGTTGGGCCTTGACCTCTCTTGCTACTAAAGCCCAAGTCTCTGAAGTCCCTTGTAGTGTTGAGAAGCCTTTGGACTCTTCTTTGTGCTCTTGGCCCAATGTTCTTTGTCGATCATCCTCTATGAGCTTGTCGACCCACAAACTGAACTTGTGTAAGAACTCCCTTGATCTGCTCCTTGTCACTGCTCTTGCTAGCACCACTGGTGTAGAAACTTCATATAGATGCATGTCTTGAAGCTGGTAGCTTATCTGGTCCGAGTCTGTTTGTGTAGATGCTGAAATGGTGGTGCAATCGGCTGTATCGGTTGTACTGGCTGGACTGTGCGAGGTACTGGCCGAGATGTCATCGGAGCCAGCCAGGTGGATCCCGGAGCCGGCGGCGTCACTGATTTGGCCGGCGGTGTCATCCACATCACCGCAAATTGGGCCGGAGGTTTGGGCCTCTCCGTCGGAAAGGTTGATCTTTCCGGCCCGACTGGTCGTAGGCCTGGCGGTACCGCTTGGGCCGGTAGGAACGCCAAATGGCCCGACTGTCTCGGGCAAGCTCTCTGGTCGGCCAGTATGGTCTCCTGGCTGGCCATACGATCTGATGTCCCCATCATCCCCTACCCTTCAGTAGGTTTTGACCTCAAAACAGGTTCATCTGCATAGAAAGGGGATAAATCAGTTACGTTGAATGTGTTAGACACATTAAACTCACCTAGAAGCTCGATAAGGTAGGCGTTGTTGTTGATCCTATCCAGCACTCTGAATGGTCCATCTCTTCTTGGGGCCAGCTTGGAACTCCTTAGGTTGGGGAACCTCTCCTGCCGTAGGTGTAGCCACACCCAGTCACCTGGTTGAAAAATCATCTCCTTTCTTCCCTTGTTGGCGTGAGTAACGTACTGCCAGGTCCCCTTCTCCAAGTTTTCTACTACCTTCTGGTGTATTTTCTTTATGAACTCTGCCTTGGACGCTTTGTTGAGGTTAGTCATCTCTGCTGGTGTCAGTGGCGTTTGCTCCAAAGGTGTTAGGGGGTTGAAGCAGTAGACTAATTTAAAAGGGGTCTTCTTGGTTGCTGAGTGCACGGCTCGGTTGTATGCGAACTCTATGAATGGCAGGCACTCCACCCAAATCTTGAGGTTCTTGTCTAGTGTAGTCCTGAGAAGAGTCGACAACGTCCGGTTGACTACTTCGGTTTGGCCATCGGTTTGAGGATGGCAGGTGGTAGAGAAGAGCAGCTTCGTGCCTATCTTCTTCCAGAGGGTCCTCCAGAAGTGGCTGAGAAACTTGGTGTCCCTATATGACACGATGGTCCTTGGCACTCCGTGAAGCCGTATTGTCTCTGATACAAGCCCCGATTCAAGGTTGTACGCGTCTGGGCTGTTTGGAGAAGTTTAGGTGAGAATTTCAACCTTAAGCTTCTGGATGGGGGTTTTCTGTTTGGTAATGGATGGAAAGGTGAAGTGAACCACACGAGGGATGATGAACCTCGTGATAAATCACAAACTTAGAGCTAGGAGAGCTGGTTTCAACTAGGTTCTAAGCACATAAGTCTTCTTTGAGAGAATAAATTGTAAAGAAAATTCGATCTTTATTAATTAGCAAAAAGGTTGTCGAACTACAATGCTGGAAGGAGCCTTATTAATATGCTCGACAGATTGACCTTCTAGGGTCGACCCAAATAAGAAAAGGAAAACTTACAAAAGTGCACAAAGGAAAAGATACAAAAGTGTATAATCGAAAAAGGACCTATTCCTAAACTGTCTTTGACTCAATAAAATAAATATTCTAGATTCTACCCTGCAAAACAGAAAGAGGCATATATTCGAATTGAAACTTACCTTAACTTACCTCACGGCCAAGAAATGGAAGGTGGCCGGCCTTGTGGCATGCACGCGCCTTGCTCCTAGTCTTCGACTTGGAGTAGGGTTAAAAATCTTTGGGCCCTGAGCTCTCTTGCCACTAAAGCCCAAGTCTCTGATGTTCCTTGTGTTGTTGAGAAGCCTTTGGACTCTAATTCGCTCTTCTGGCCCATTGTCCTTAGCTGCTCTTCCTCTAGAAGCTTGTCGACCCATAAGCTGAATTTGTGGAAGAGTGCTCTTGATCTGCTTCTTGTCATTGCTCCTGGAGGTACCACTGGTTTAGATACTTCCTCTAAGTGCATGTCCTGGAGCTGGTAGCTCATTTGGTCCGAGTCCTCTTGTGTAGAAGTGGAAGTGTGCGTGTACTCGGCTGGATGGCCTGTACCGGCTGGATTGTGCATGGTACTGGCCGGAATGACTTCAGGACCGGCCAAGTTGA
>JAEVFF010000241.1:307509-400861 GCA_018901945.1 Pugionium dolabratum | reverse complement strand
TTTGTCGCATGAGTTCTTTCATGTCGACCCATGAGTCTACGGGCCTCATTCTCTTCCTCCTTCTGTCAGATACCTCACGATCCCACCAGATGAGGGCATTGTCCGTGAGTTGTGCTACTCCATTGAGACTCTCCTAGGTCCTGGTTGGTTGTAGTGATCAAAGATATGATCCATTCGCTTCTCCCAATCTAGGTAAGCCTCGGGGTCTACTTTTCCTGCAAAACTTGGAGGAGTTAGCTTAACATCAAGATGAGTTACCCGGTTGTAGGCGTGTTCATCTCCATCCTCATGATGTCTAGGAGGCATCCTTGGTCTCTGGTGAAGACCATATGGCTCCAAGCCATCATCCTCTGCCTCTGGTTGTCGTGGAGGCCCTCTCGGCCTATGGTGATAGTGATGAGGTTGTGTGTCCTCATCTCCATCTGGTTGGGGCTCCTCCTGTTCATGCAGTGTCCTAAGGTGCTCAGGACCCTCAGGACGGTCTTGCTCAGCTCTCACGTGCCTTATGGCCTGGAATCTCACAGGCCTCTCCACGCGCTCCAATCTCTCGCCCATGGATGCGAGTTGCGTTTGGAGGGTGGTGAACATGGCCATCATGGCTTCGGTTGCTTCTCTATTTTTTTCTGCCATTGTATGCTACAAAGAAAGAAGACAAGTTATGATACTCCTAAATTATTAGGAGGGTTTTCTTTTTATAAGGGATTTGAAAAAAATGCAAAAAGGAAAGTTCTAAGGAATGGAAAATTCGAAAATATGGAGATTTGAATAAAAGGAAATTTTCTTGACAACTATTGCTAGCTGTCCAAATCTTTTGGTATTTTTCCTATTTTCTTTTCTTTTCTTGTTCTTTTCTTTTAATTTAACTTAAAAATAATAGAAATATGATTCTAACAAAAAGGAAAGTCGAATATAGCAGTGCAAGAATGATTCTAGAACCTAGTGATGCACGTAGGAACTAGATGCACTCGGTATGAACTTAGATGTTATTTTTATGATTTTCTGGAATGAAACTTAAACTAATGCAATAACAAGAAACAAAACAAGCTAAAGGATAGAAACAACCTGGTTTAGGAGCTTTAAGCTCTGATACCAAAATGATACAAGCCTCGATTCAAGGCTTATATGCGTGTGGGCTGTTTGGAGAAAGTTAGGTGAGAAACTCGACCTTAGACTTCTTGGATAGGGGTTTTTGGGTTGGTATTCGATGGAAAGGTGAAGTGAACCACACGAGGGGTGATGAACCTCGTGATATATCACAAACTTAGAGCTAGGAGGGCTGGTCTCAACTAGATTCTAAGCGCACAAGATTCTTGAGAGAAAACTTGTTGGGGAAAAAGTTCTATCTTTATTAATATCAAAAGGTTGTCGAACTACAATGCTGGAAGGAGCCTTATTAATATGCTCGACAGCTTGACCTTCTAGGGTCGACTCAAATAAGAAAAGGAAAACTTACAAAAGTGCACAAAGGAAAGATACAAAAGTGTATAACCGAAAAAGGACCTATTCCTAAAATGTTTTTGACTCAATAAAAGTAAATATTCTAGATCCTACCCTGAAAAACAGAAAGAGACAAATATTCTTATTGAAAACTTACCTTAACTTACCTCATGGCCAAGAAATGGAAGGTGGCCGTCCTTGTGGCATGCACGCGCCTTGCTCCTAGTATTCGACTTGGAGTAGGGTTAAGAATCTTTGGGCCCTGACCTCTCTTGCCACTAAAGCCCAAGTCTCTGATGTCCCTTGTGTTGTTGAGAAACCATTGGACTCTTCCTTGCACTTTTGGCCCATTGTCCTTAGTCGATCTTCCTCTAGGAGCTTGTTGACCCATAAGCTGAATTTGTGGAAGGGTGCCCTTGATCTGCTTCTTGTCATTGCTCCTTGAGGTACCACTGGTGTAGAGACTTCCTCTAGGTGCATGTCCTGGAGCTGGTAGCTCATCTGGTCCGAGTCTTGTTGTGTAGAAGTGGAAATGCGCGTGTACTCGGCTGGATCGGCTGTACCAGCTGGATTGTGCGAGGTACTGGCCGGAATGCCTTCAGGACCGGCCAAGTTGATCCCGGAGTCGGTGGCATCACCAAAGGGACCGGCGGTGTCATACACATCGCCACCAAGTGTGCCGGAAGCTTGGGCCTCTCCGCCGGCAATGCTGACCGGTCTGGTCCTATTGGTCGAGGGTCCGGCGGTACTGCTTGGTCCGGCAGACGTGCCAAATGGCCCGGCTGTCTCGGGAAAGCTTCCTGGTCGACCAGTCTGGTCTCCTGGCTGGATGTACGACCTGATGTCCTCATCACCGTCCCATAGGCGTTGCAAAATTCGGACGGTTTTATTTCTGTCGGAAATGCCAGCGGAAACAAGATTTAATAGCTATTTAACGTATAAACATTAATACAATTTCTGCAATTAGAAGAATTTATGAAGTTTGTGTAATTTATGAAAGAAAAATACAGTTTACGTAGTTAAAGGAAGACCCAAAAAGTACAGGTGGAAATAGGTTTAGTCGCATAAGTTTGTGTAGTTGACGGAAGTAAACCCTTAATGTTTTCTTGTAGTGCATGAATCCAATGCCCACGTGATGCTAGCTCAATTTTCTATATTTTGACAAAACTTGAGACACAAATAAAGACAAAAAAACTTGCAAGTAATCCTATCAATCCCAAAATGTGTGATTCCATGCTATATGTTTCATTTATAATCCTTTATTTAATGGGCACCAATGATCAGTATGGAATCATCACTTTAAAGGGCCAATCAACTTCACATGTCCGCACTAAAAACATTTGTAACTATTGATTTAGAGCTCAGAAACACATGAATCCAATGCCCATGTTAAGCTAGCTGAATTTTCTATATTGTCAGAAAGTTTGAGACAGAAATAGATATGACAAAACGTCCAAGTAATCCAATCCATCTCAAACTGCGTGATGCTATGTATTATTTTTCATTATTAAGCTTTTACTCAATGAGCCTCATTGATTAGTTTAGAATGATAATTTTAACAGGCCGATCAACTTGTCATGTATGCACTAAATCGTCCATACCTTTTGATTTATAGCTTAGAATGACATGATACCAATGCCCACACTAAGTTAGTTCAATTTTCTATATTGTGACAAAATTTGAGACAGAACTAGATATGACAAAACGTACAAGTAATCCAATCTATCCAAAACAGTGTAATGCCATGCATTATGCTTCATTTATAAGCCTTTACTCAGTGGGCACCAAACATCAGTTTAGAATGATCACTTGAACTGACCGATCAACTTGACATGTCTGCACTAAATCGTCTGTAACTTTTGATTTAGAGCTCAAAATGACACGAATCAAATTCCCACATTAATCAAGCTCAGTTTTCTATATTTTGACAAAATTTGAGACAGAAATAGAGATGACAAAGCATCCAAGTAACCCATTCTATCCAAACTGATTGATGCCATGCATTATGCTTCATTTCTAGGCCTTTACTTAATGAGCACCAATGATCAGTTTATAATGATCACTTTAATTAGCCGATCAACTTGACATGTCCGCATTAATCGTCCGTAACTTTTGATTTAGTCAGAATGACACGAATCAAATGCCCACGTTAAACTAGCTCAATTTTCTATAGTGTGACAAAATTTGAGACAGAACTAGATAGATAAAGACTGCAAGTAATCCAATTTATCAAAAACTGTGTGATGCCATGCTATATGCTTCATTTATAAGCCTTTACTCAATGGGCACTACTGATCAGTTTAGAATGATCACTTTAACATGTTGATTTAGAGCTCAGAATGACATGAATCCATTGCCGACGTTAAGCTAGCTCAATTTTCTATATTTTGACAAAATTTGAGACATAAATAGAGACGAAAAACTTCCAAGTAATCCAATCAATCCCAAAATGCATGATTCCATGCTTTATGTTTCATTTATAATCCTTTATTTAGTGAGCACCAATGATCAGTTTGGAATCATCACTTTAGCTGGCCGATCAACTTGACATGTCCGCACTAAAACATCTGTAATTTTTTATTTAGAGCTCAGAAACACATGAATCCAATGCCCATGTTAAGCTAGCTTAATTTTCTATATTGTCAAAAAATTTGAGACAGAAATAGATATGACAATTCGTCCAAGTAATCCAATCTATCTCAAAGTGCATGATGCTATGTATTATTTTTCATTATTAAGCTTTTACTCAATGAATATCATTGATTAGTTTAGAATGATAAGTTTAACAGGCCGATCAACTTGTCATGTATGCACTAAATCTTCCATACCTTTTTATTTATAGCTTAGAATGACATGAAACCAATGCCCACATTAAGTTAGTTCATTTTTCTAATTGTGACAAAATTTGAGACAGAACTAGGTATGACAAAACGTATAAGTAATCCAATTTATCCAAACTGTGTGATGCCATGCATTATGCTTCATTTATAAGCCTTTACTTAGTGGGCACGAAAGATCAGTTTACAATGATCACTTTAACTGGCCGATCAACTTGACATGTACGCACTAAATCGTCCGTAACTTTTGATTTAGAGCTCAAAATGACACGACTCCAATACCCCACGTTAATCTAGCTTAGTTTTCTATATTTTGACAAAATTTGAGACAGAAATAGAGACAACAAAGCATCCAAGTAACCCATTCTATACAAACAGATTGATGCCATGCATTATGCTTCATTTCTAAGCCTTTACTTAATGAGCACCAATGCTCAGTTTATAATGATCACTTTAATTAGCCGATCAACTTGACATGTCCGGATTAATCGTCTGTAACTTTTGATTTAGAGCTCAGAATGGCACGAACTAAATGCCCACGTTAAACTAGCTCAATTTTCTATAGCGTGACAAAATTTGAGACAGAACTAGATAGATAAAGAGTGCAAGTAATCCAATTTATCAAAAATTGTGAGATGCCATGCTTTATGCTTCATTTATAACCCTTTACTCAATGGGCACCAATGATGAGTTTAGAATGATCACTTTAACTGCCCGATCAACTTGACATATCGAACTAATCATCCGTAACTTTTGATTTAGAGCTCAGAATGACATGAATCCAATGCCCACGTTAATCTAGTTCAATTTTCTATATTTTGACAAAATTTGAGACATAAATAGAGACGGAAAACTTCCAAGTAATCCAATCAATCCCAAAATGCATGATTCCATGCTTTGTGTTTCATTTATAATCCTTTATTTAATGAGCACCAATGATCACTTTGGAATCATCACTTTAACTGGCCGATCAACTTGACATGTCCGCACTAAAAGATCTGTAACTTTTGGTTTAGACCTCAGAAACACATGAATCCAATGCCCATGTTAAGCTAGCGCAATTTTCTATATTGTCAAAAAATTTGAGACAGAAATAGATATGACAAAGTGTCCAAGTAGTCCTATCTATCTCAAAGTGCATGATGATATGTATTATTTTTCATTATTAAGCTTTTACTCAATGAACATCATTGATTAGTTTAGAATGATAAGTTTAACAGGCCGATCAACTTGTCATGTATGCACTAAATCGTCCATACCTTTTGATTTACAGCTTAGAATGACATACACCAACCCCACATTAAGTTAGTTCAATTTTGTATATTGTGACAAAATTTGAGAAAGAACTAGATATGACAAAACGTACAAGTAATCCAATTTATCCAAAACTCTGTGATGCCATGCATTATGCTTCATTTATAAGCCTTTACTCAGTGGGCACGAAAGATCAGTTTACAATGATCACTTTAACTGGCAAATCAACTTGACATGTACGCACTAAATCGTCCGTAACTTTTGATTTAGAGCTCAAAATGACACGAATCCAATACTCACGTTAATCTAGCTCAGCTTTCTATATTTTGACAAAATTTGAGACAGAAATAGAGACGACAAAGCATCCAATTAATCCATTCTATCCAAACTGATTGATGCCATGCATTATGCTTTATTTCTAAGCCTTTACTTAATGAGCACCAATGATCAGTTTATAATGATCACTTTAATTAGCCGATCAACTTGACATGTCCGCATTAATCGTCCGTAACTTTTGATTTAGAGCTCAGAATGACACAAATTAAATGCCCATGTTAAACTAGCTCAATTTTCTATAGCGTGACAAAATTTGAGACAGAACTAGATAGATAAAGAGTGCAAGTAATCCAATTTATCCAAACTGTGTGATGCCATGCTTTATGCTTCATTTATAACCCTTTACTCAATGGGCACCAATGATCAGTTTAGAATGATCACTTTAACTGGCCGATCAACTTGACATGTCCGAACTAATCATCCGTAACTTTTGATTTAGAGCTCAGAATGACATGAATCCAATGCCCACGTTAAGCTAGCTCAATTTTCTATATTTTGACAAAATTTCAGTTATAAATAGAGACGAAAAACTTCCAAGTAATCCAATCAATCCCAAAATTCATGATTCCATGCTTTATGTTTCATTTATAATCCGTTATTTAATGAGCACCAATGATAAGTTTGGAATGATCACTTTAACTGGCCGATCAACTTGACATGTCCGCACTAAAAGTTCTGTAACTTATGATTTAAAGCTCAGAAACACATGAATCCAATGCCCATGTTAAGGTGGCGCAATTTTCTATATTGTCAAAAAATTTGAGACAGAAATAGATATGACAAAGCGTCCAAGTAGTCCTATCTATCTCAAAGTGCATAATGATATGTATTATTTTTCATTATTAAGCTTTTACTC
Source organism: Pugionium dolabratum (assembly GCA_018901945.1). Taxonomy (NCBI): domain Eukaryota; kingdom Viridiplantae; phylum Streptophyta; class Magnoliopsida; order Brassicales; family Brassicaceae; genus Pugionium; species Pugionium dolabratum. The sequence goes on along the minus strand of JAEVFF010000241.1, from coordinate 394,141 downwards.
AATGAACATCATTGATTAGTTTAGAATGATAAGTTTAACAGGTCGATCAACTTGTCATGTATGCACTAAATCGTCCATAGCTTTTGATTTATAGCTTAGAATGACATGAAACCAATCCCCACATTAAGTTAGTTCAATTTTCTATATTGTGACAAAATTTGAGACAGAACTAGATATGACAAAACGTACAAGTAATTGAATTTATCCAAAACTGTGTGATGCCATGCATTATGCTTCATTTATAAGCCTTTACTCAGTGGGCATGAAAGATCAGTTTACAATGATCACTTTAACTGGTCGATCAAGTTGAAATGTACACACTAAATCGTCCGTAGCTTTTGATTTAGAGCTCAAAATGACACGAATCCAATACCAACGTTAATCTAGCCCAGTTTTCTATATTTTGACAAAATTTGAGACAGAACTAGGACGACAAAGCATCCAAGTAACCCATTCCATCCAAACTGATTGATGCCATGCATTATGCTTCATTTCTAAGCCTTTACTTAATGAGCACCAATGATCAGTTTATAATGATCACTTTAATTAGCCGATCAACTTGACATGTCCGCATTAATCATCCGTAACTTTTGATTTAGAGCTCAGAATAACACGAATCAAATTCCCACGTTAAACTAGCTCAATTTTCTATAGCGTGACAAAATTTGAGATAGAACTAGATAGCTAAAGAGTGTAAGTAATCCAATTTATCCAAAACTGTGTGATGACATGCTTTATGCTTAATTTATGATCAGTTTAGAATGATCACTTTAACTGGCCGTCAACTTGACATGTTCGAACTAATCATCTGTAACTTTTGATTTAGAGCTCAGAATGACATGAATCCAATGCCCACGTTAAGCTAGCTCAATTTTCTATATTTTTGACAAAATTTGAGACATAAATAGAGACGAAAAACTTCCAAGTAATCCAATCAATCCCAAAATGCATGATTCCATGCTTTATGTTTCATTTATAATCCTTTATTTAATGAGCACCAATGATCAGTTTGGAATCATCACTTTAACTGGCCGATCAACTTGACATGTCCGCACTAAAAGATCTGTAACTTTTGATTTAGAGCTCAGAGACACATGAATCCAATGCCCATGTTAAGCTAGCGCAATTTTCTGTATTGTCAAAAAATTTGACACAGAAATAGATATGACAAAGCGTCCAAGTAATCCTATCTATCTCAAAGTGCATGATGATATGTATTATTTTTCATTATTAAGGTTTTACTCAATAAACATCATTGATTAGTTTGGAATGATAAGTTTAACAGGCCGATCAACTTGTAATGTCTGCACTAAATTGACCATACCTTTTGATTTATAGATTAGAATGACACGAAACCAATGCCCATACTATGTTAGTTCAATTTTCTATATCGTGACAAAATTTGAGACATAACTAAATATGACAAGCGTCCAAGTAATCCAATCTATCCAAAACGTTCTGATGCCATGCATTATTCTTCATTTATAGGCCTTTACTCAGTGGGCACCAAAGATCAGTTTAGAATGATCACTTTAACTTGCCGATCAACTTGACATGCTTGCACTAAATTGTCTGTAGCATTTGATTTAGAGCTCTGAATGACACGAATCCAATGCCCACGTTAAGCTAGCTCAATTTTCTATATTGTGACAAAATTTGAGACAGGACTAGATACGACAAAGCGTCCAAGTAATCCAATCTATCCAAAACTGTGTGATGCCATGCATTATGCTTCATTTATAAGCCTTTACTCAATGAGCACCAATGATGAGTTTAGAATGATCACTTTAACTGGCTGATCAACTCGACATGTCCGGTTTAAATCGTCCTAAACTTTTGATTTAGAGCTCGAAATGACACAAATCAAATGCCCACGTTAAGCTAGCTCAATTTTCTATATTGTGACAAAAGTTGAGATAGGACTAGATACGACAAAGTGACAAGTAATCCAATCTATCCAAAACTGAGTGATGCTATGCATTATGCTAGATTTATGAGCCTTTACTCAATGGGCACCAATGATCAGTGTAAAAGGATCACTTTAATTGGCCGATCAACTTGACATGTACGCACTAAATCGTCAATAACTTTTGATTTATAGCTCATAATGACATGAACCAAATGCCCACGTTAAGCTAGCTTAATTTTCTATATTTTGACAAAATTTGAGACAGAACTAGATACAACAAAGCGTCCAAGTAATCCAATTTATCCAAAAATGTGTGATACCATGCAATATGGTTCATTTATAAGCCTTTACTCAATGGGCACCAATGATCAGTTTAGAATGATTATTTTAACTTGCCGATCAACTTGACATGTCCGCACTAATCATCCGTAACTTTTGATTTAGAGCTCAGAATGACACGAATCGAATGCCCACGGTTATGCTAGCTCAATTTTCTATATTTTGACAAAGTTTGAGACAGAAATAGAGACGACAACGCGTCCAAGTAATCCAATCTATCCCAAAATGCGTGATGCCATGGTTTATGCTTCTTCTATAAGCCTTTACTTAATGAGCACCGATGATTAGTTTAAAATTATTACTTTAACTGGCCGATCAACTTGATATGTCCGCAATAAATCATCCGTATTTAGAGCTCAGAAACACACGAATTCAATGCCCACGTAAAAATCGCTCAATTTTCTATATTGTGACAAAATTTGAGACACAAATAGATATGAAAAAGCGTTCAAGTAATCCAATACATCCCAAACTCCGTGATGCCATGCATTCTTTTTCATTATTAAGCATTTACTCAATGAGCACCAATGATCAGTTTAGAATGATCATATTAAGGTTGATCAATTTGTCATATCTGCACTAAATCGTCCATACCTTATGTTTTAAAGCTCGGAATGACATAAATCCAATACCCACAATCTAGTTCAGTTTTTTATAATGTGACAAAATTTGAAACAGGACTAGATACGACAAAGAGTCCAAGTAATCCAATATATCCAAAACGGTGTGATGCCATGCATTATGCTTCAGTTATAAGGCTTTACTCAATGGGCACCAAAGATCAGTTTAGAATGATCATTTCAACTGGCCGATCAACTTGACATGTCCGCGCTAAATCGTCCATAATTTTTGAATTAGTGCTCAGAATGACACGAATCCAATGCACACGTTAAGCTAGCTCAATTTGATTTATTTTTACAAAATTCGAGATTGCAATAGAGATGACAAAGTATCCAATCTATCCATACTGCTTGATGCCATGCATTATGCCTCATTTCTAAGCCTTTACTTAATGAGCACCAATGATCAGTTTAGAAAGATCACGTTAACTGGCCGATCAACTTGACATGTTCGGACTAAATCGTCCGATACTTCTGATTTAGAGCTCAGAATGACACGAATCAAATGCCCACATTAAACTAGCTCAAATTTCTATAGTGTGACAAAATTTGAGACAGAACTAGATACGATAAAGCGTGCAAATAATCCAATTTATCCAAAACTGTGTGATGCCATGCAATATGCTTCATTTATAAGCCTTTACTCAATGGGCACCAATGATCAGTTTAGAATTATCACTTTAACTGGCCGATCAACTTGACATGTTCGAATTAATCATCAGTAACTTTTGATTTAGACCTCAGAATGACATGAATCCAATGCACACGTTAAGCCATCTCAATATTCTATATTTTGACAAAATTTGTGACAAAAATAGAGATGACAAAGCATCCAAGTAATCCAATCTATCCCAAATTGCGTGATTCCTTGCTTTATTTTTCATTTATAAACCTTTATTTAATGAGCACCAATGATCAGTTTGGAATGATCACTTTAACAGACCGATCAATTGACATGTCCACACTAAAGCTTTTGTAACTTTTGATTTAGAGCTCCGAAACACACGAATCCAATTCCCACGTTAAGCTTGTTCAATTTTCTATATTGTGACACAATTTGAGACAGAAATAGATATGACAAAGCGTCCAAGTAATCCAATCCATCCCAAACTGCGTGATGCTATGCATTATTTTTCATTATTAAGCTTTTACTCAATGAGCATCATTGATTAGTTTAGAATGATAGTTCTAACAGGGCAATCAACTTGTCATGTCTGCACGAAATCGTCCATACCTTTTGATTTATAGCTTAGAATGACATGAAACCAATGCCCACAATAAGTTAGTTCAATTTTCTATATTGTGACAAAATTTGATACAGAATTAGATAGGACAAAGCGTCTAAGTAATCCAATCAATCCAAAACTGTGTGATGCCATGCATTATGCTTCATTTATAAGCCTTTACTCAGTGGGCACCACATATCAGTTTAGAATGATCACTTTAACTGGCCGTTCCACTTGACATGTTTGCACTAAATCGTCTGTAACTTTTGATTTAGAGCTGCGAATGACACGAATCCAATACCCACGTTAATCTAGCTCAGTTTTCTATATTTTGACAAAATTTGAGACAGAACTAGAGACGACAAAGCATCCAATTAACCCATTCCATCCAAACTGATTGATGCCATGCATTATGCTTCATTTCTAAGCCTTTACTTAATGAGCACCAATGATCAGTTTATAATGATCACTTTAATTAGCCGATCAACTTGACATGTCCGCATTAATCATCCGTAACTTTTGATTTAGAGCTCAGAATGACACGGATCAAATGCCCACGTTAAACTAGCTCAATTTTCTATAGCGTGACAAAATTTGAGATAGAACTAGATAGCTAAAGAGTGCAAGTAATCCAATTTATCCAAAACTGTGTGATGACATGCTTTACGCTTAATTTATAAGCATTTACTCAATGGGCACCAATGATCAGTTTAGAATGATCACTTTAACTGGCTGATCAACTTGACATGTCCGAACTAATCATCCGGAACTTTTGATTTAGAGCTCAGAATGACATGAATCAAATGCCCACGTTAAGCTAGCTCAATTTTCTATATTTTGACAAAATTGGAGACATAAATAGAGACGAAAAACTTCCAAGTAATCCAATCAATCCCAAAATGCATGATTCCATGCTTTATGTTTCATTTATAATCCTTTATTTAATGAGCACCAATGATCAGTTTGGAATCATCACTTTAACTGGCCGATCAACTTGACATGTCCGCACTAAAAGATCTGTAACTTTTGATTTAGAGCTCAGAAACACATGAATCCAATGCCCATGTTAAGCTAGCGCAATTTTCTATATTGTCAAAAATTTTGAGACAGAAATGGATAGGACAAAGCGTCCAAGTAATCCTATCTATCTCAAAGTGCATGATGATATGTATTATTTTTCATTATTAAGGTTTTACTCAATAAACATCATTGATTAGTTTAGAATGATAAGTTTAACAGGCCGATCAACTTGTAATGTCTGCACTAAATTGTCCATACCTTTTGATTTATAGATTAGAATGACACGAAACCAATGCCCACACTAAGTTAGTTCCATTTTCTATATCGTGACAAAATTTGAGACATAACTAAATATGACAAGCGTCCAAGTAATCCAATCTATCCAAAACTTTCTGATGCCATGCATTATTCTTCATTTATAGGCCTTTACTCAGTGGGCACCAAAGATCAGTTTAGAATGATCACTTTAACTTGCCGATCAACTTGACATGCTTGCACTAAATCGTTTGTAGCTTTTGATTTAGAGCTCTGAATGACACGAATCCAATGCCCACGTTAAGCTAGCTCAATTTTCTATATTGTGACAAAATTTGAGACAGGACTAGATACGAAAGAGCGTCCAAGTAATCCAATCTATCCAAAACTGTGTGATGCCATGCATTATGCTTCATTTATAAGCCTTTACTCAATGAGCACCAATGATGAGTTTAGAATGATCACTCTAACTAGCTGATCAACTCGACATGTCCAGTTTAAATCGTCCTAAACTCTTGATTTAGAGCTCGAAATGACACAAATCAAATGCCCACGTTAAGCTAGCTCAATTTTCTATATTGTGACAAAAGTTGAGATAGGACTAGATACGACAAAGTTACAAGTAATCCAATCTATCCAAAACTGAGTGATGCTATGCATTATGCTAGATTAATAAGCCTTTACTCAATGGGCACCAATGATCAGTGTAAAAGGATCACTTTAATTGGCCGATCAACTTGACATGTACGCACTACATCGTCAATAACTTTTGATTTATAGTTCATAATGACATGAACCAAATGCCCACGTTAAGCTAGCTTAATTTTCTATATTTTGCAAAATTTGAGACAGAACTAGATACAACAAAGCGTCCAAGTAATCCAATTTATCCAAAAGTGTGTGATACCATGCAATATGGTTTATTTATAAGCCTTTACTCAATGGGCACCAATGATCAGTTTAGAATGATTATTTTAACTTGCCGATCAACTTGACATGTCCGCACTAATCATCCGTAACTTTTGATTTAGAGCTCAGAATGACACGAATCGAATGCCCACGGTTATGCTAGCTCAATTTTCTATATTTTGACAAAGTTTGAGACAGAAATAGAGACGACAACGCGTCCAAGTAATCCAATCTATCCCAAAATGCGTGATGCCATGGTTTATGCTTCTTCTATAAGCCTTTACTTAATGAGCACCGATGATTAGTTTAAAATTATTACTTTAACTGCCCGATCAACTTGATATGTCCGCAATAAATCATCCGTATTTAGATCTCAGAAACACACGAATTCAATGCCCACATAAAAATCGCTCAATTTTCTATATTGTGAGAAAATTTGAGACACAAATAGATATGAAAAAGCGTTCAAGTAATCCAATACATCCCAAACTCCGTGATGCCATGCATTCTTTTTCATTATTAAGCATTTACTCAATGAGCACCAATGATCAGTTTAGAATGATCATATTAAGGTTGATCAATTTGTCATATCTGCACTAAATCGTCCATACCTTATGATTTATAGCTCAGAATGACACAAATCCAATACCCACAATCTAGTTCAGTTTTTTTTTATAATGTGACAAAATTTGAAACAGGACTAGATACGACAAAGAGTCCAAGTAATCCAATATATCCAAAACTTTGTGATGCCATGCATTATGCTTCAGTTATAAGGCTTTACTCAATGGGCACCAAAGATCAGTTTAGAATGATCATTTCAACTGACCGATCAACTTGACATGTCCGCAGTAAATCGTCCATTATTTTTGAATTAGAGCTCGGAATGACACGAATCCAATGCACACGTTAAGCTAGCTCAATTTGATTTATTTTTACAAAATTCGAGATATCAATAGAGATGACAAAGTATCCAATCTATCCATACTGCTTGATGCCATGCACTATGCTTCATTTCTAAACCTTTACTTAATGAGCACCAATGATCAGTTTAGAAAGATCACGTTAACTGGCCGATCAACTTGACATGTTCGGACTAAATCGTCCGATACTTCTGATTTAGAGCTCAGAATGACACGAATCAAATGCCCACGTTAAACTAGCTCAAATTTCTATAGTGTGACAAAATTTGAGACAGAACTAGATACGATAAAGCGTGCAAATAATCCAATTTATCCAAAACTGTGTGATGCCATGCAATATGCTTCATTTATAAGCCTTTACTCAATGGGCACCAATGATCAGCTTAGAATTATCACTTTAACTGGCCGATCAACTTGACATGTTCGAATTAATCATCAGTAACTTTTGATTTAGACCTCAGAATGACATGAATCCAATGCACACGTTAAGCCATCTCAATATTCTATATTTTGACAAAATTTGTGACAAAAATAGAGATGACAAAGCATCCAAGTAATCCGATCTATCCCAAATTGCGTGATTCCTTGCTTTATTTTTCATTTATAAACCTTTATTTAATGAGCACCAATGATCAGTTTGGAATGATCACTTTAACAGACCGATCAATTGACATGTCCACACTAAAGCTTTTGTAACTTTTGATTTAGAGCTCCGAAACACACGAATCCAATTCCCACGTTAAGCTTGTTCAATTTTCTATATTGTGACACAATTTGAGACAGAAATAGATATGACAAAGCGTCCAAGTAATCCAATCCATCCCAAACTGCGTGATGCTATGCATTATTTTTCATTATTAAGCTTTTACTCAATGAGCATCATTGATTAGTTTAGAATGATAGTTCTAACAGGGCAATCAACTTGTCATGTCTGCACGAAATCGTCCATACCTTTTGATTTATAGCTTAGAATGACATGAAACCAATGCCCACAATAAGTTAGTTCAATTTTCTATATTGTGACAAAATTTGACACAGAATTAGATAGGACAAAGCGTCTAAGTAATCCAATCAATCCAAAACTGTGTGATGCCATGCATTATGCTTCATTTATAAGCCTTTACTCAGTGGGCACCACATATCAGTTTGGAATGATCACTTTAACTGGCCGTTCAACTTGACATGTATGCACTAAATCGTCTGTAACTTTTGATTTAGAGCTGCGAATGACACGAATCCAATACCCACGTTAATCTAGCTCAGTTTTCTATATTTTGACAAAATTTGAGACAGAACTAGAGACGACAAAGCATCCAAGTAACCCATTCCATCCAAACTGATTGATGCCATGCATTATGCTTCATTTCTAAGCCTTTACTTAATGAGCACCAATGATCAGTTTATAATGATCACTTTAATTAGCCGATCAACTTGACATGTCCGCATTAATCATCCGTAACTTTTGATTTAGAGCTCAGAATGACACGGATCAAATGCCCACGTTAAACTAGCTCAATTTTCTATAGCGTGACAAAATTTGAGATAGAACTAGATAGCTAAAGAGTGCAAGTAATCCAATTTATCCAAAACTGTGTGATGACATGCTTTATGCTTAATTTATAAGCATTTACTCAATGGGCACCAATGATCAGTTTAGAATGATCACTTTAACTGGCCGATCAACTTGACATGTCCGAACTAATCATCCGTAACGTTTGATTTAGAGCTCAGAATGACGTGAATCCAATGCCCACATTAAGCTAGCTCAATTTTCTATATTTTGACAAAAATTGAGAGAGAAATAGAGACGACAAAGCTTCCAAGTAATCCAATCTATCTCAAAATGCGTGATTTCATGCTTTATGTTTCATTTATAAGCCTTTATTTAATAAGCACCAATGATCAGTTTGGAATGATCACTTTAACTGGCCGATCAACTTAACATGTCCGCACTAAAACGTCTGTAATTTTTGATTTAGAGTTCAGAAACACACGAATCCATTGCCCACATTAAGCTTGCCCAATTTTCTATATTGTGACAAAATTTGAGACCCAAATAGATATGACAAAGCGTCCAAGTAATCCAATCCATCCCAAACTGCATGATGCTATGCATTATTTTTCATTATTAAGCTTTTACTCAGTGAGCATCATTGATTAGTGTAGAAAGATTGTTTTAACAGGCCGATCAACTTGTCATGTCTGCACTAAATCGTCCATTCCTTTTGCTTTATAGCTTAGAATGACATTAAACTAATGCCCACACTAAGTTAGTTCAATTTTCTATATTGTGTCAAAATTTGAGATAGAACTAGATATGACAAAGCGTCCAAGTAATCCAATCAATCAAAAACTGTGTGATATCATGCATTATGCTTCATTTACAAGCCTTAACTCAGTGGGCACCAAAGATCAGTTTAGAATAATCACTTTAACTGGCCGATCAACTTGACATGTCTGCACTTAATCGTCCATAACTTTTGATTTAGAGCTCAAAATGACACGAATCCAATACCCACGTTAAGGAAGCTCAGTTTTCTATATGTTGACAAAATTTGAGACAGAAATAGATACGACAAAGCATCCAAGTAATCCATGCTATCCAAACAGATTGATGCCATGCATTATGCTTCATTTCTTAGCCTTTACTTAATGAGCACCAATGATCAGTTTAAAAGGATGAATTTAACTAGGCGATCAACTTGACATGTCTGCATTAATCGTCCATAACTTTTGATTTAGAGCTCAGAATGACACCAATCAAATGCCCACGTTAAACTAGCTCAATTCTATATAGTGTGACAAAATTTGAGACAGAATTAGATACGATAAAGCGTGCAAATAATCCAATTTATCCAAAACTGTGTGATACCATGCAATATGCTTCATTTATAAGCCTTTACTCAATGGGCCCCAATTATCAGTTTAGAATGATCACTTTAACTGGCCGATCAACTTGAGATGTTCGAACTAATCGTCAATAACTTTTGATTTAGAGCTCAGAATGACATGAATCCAATGCCCGCGTTAAGGTAGCTCAATTTTTTATATTTTAATAAAATTTGAGATAGAAATAGAGACGACAAAGCTTCCAAGTAATCCAATCTATCCCAAAATGCATGATTCCATGCTTTATGTTTCAGTTATAAGCCTTTATTTAATGAGCACCAATGATCAGTTTGCAATGATCACTTTAACAAGCCAAACAATTGACATGTGCGCACTAAAACTTTTGTAACTTTTGATTTACAGCTCCGAAACACACGAATCCAATGCCCACGTTAAGCTTGCTCAATTTTCTATATAGTGAGAAAATTTGAGACAGAAATAGATATGACAAAGCGTCCAACTAATCCAATCCATCCCAAACTGCAGGATGCTATGCATTATTTTTCATTATTTAGCTTTTACTCAATGAGCATCATTGATTAGTTTACAATTATAGCTTTAACAGGCAAATCAACTTGTCATGTCTGCACTAAATTGTCTATACCTTTTGATTTATAGCTTTGAATGAAACGAAACCAATGCCCACACTAAGTTAGTTCAATTTTCTATATCGTGACAAAATTTGAGACAGAACTAAATATGACAGAGCGTCCAAGTAATCCAATCTATCCAAAACTGTGTGATGCCACGAATTATGCTTCATTTATAAGCCTTTACTCAGTGGGCACCAAAGATCAGTTTAGAATGATCACTTTAACTGCCCGATCAACTTGACATGTTTGCACTAAATCGTCTGTAGCTTTTGATTTAGAGCTCTGAATGACACGAATCCAATGCCCACGTTAAGCTAGCTCAATTTTCTATATTGTGACAAAATTTGAGACAGGACTAGATACGACAAAGCATCCAAGTAATCCAATCTATCCAAAACTGTGCGATGCCATGCATTATGATTCATTTATAAGCCTTTACTCAATGAGCACCAATGATGAGTTTAGAATGATCACTTTAACTGGCCGATCAACTTGTCATGTCCGGTTTAAATCGTCCTAAACTTTTGATTTACAGCTCAAAAAGACACAAATCAAATGCCCACGTTAAGCTAGCTCAATTTTCTATATTGTGACAAAAGTTGAGATAGGACTAGATACGACAAAGCGACAAGTAATCCAATCTATCCAAAACTGAGTGATGCTATGCATTATGCTAGATTTATAAGCCTTTACTCAATGGGCACCAATGATCAGTGTAAAAGGATCACTTTAATTGGCCGCTCAACCTGACATGTACGCACTAAATCGTCCATAACTTTTGATTTATAGCTCATAATGACATGAACCAAATGCCCACGTTCAGCTAGCTTAATTTTCTATATTTTGACTAAATTTGAGACAAAACTAGATACAACAAAGCGTCCAAGTAATCCAATTTATCCAAAAATGTGTGATACCATGCAATATGGTTCATTTATAAGACTTTACTCAATGGGCACCAATGATCAGTTTAGAATGATTATTTTAACTTGTCGATCAACTTGACATGTCCGCACTAATCATCCATAACTTTTGATTTAGAGCTCAGAATGACACGAATCGAATGCCCACGGTTATGGTAGCTCAATTTTCTATATTTTGACAAAATTGGAGACATAAATAGAGATGAAAAACTTCCAAGTAATCCAATCAATCCCAAAATGCATGATTTCATGCTTTATGTTTCATTTATAATCCTTTATTTAATGAGCACCAATGATCAGTTTGGAATCATCACTTTAACTGGCCGATCAACTTGACATGTCCGCACTAAAAGATCTGTAACTTTTGATTTAGAGCTCAGAAACACATGAATCCAATGCCCATGTTAAGCTTGCGAAATTTTCTATATTGTCAAAAAAGTTGAGACAGAAATAGATATGACAAAGCGTCCAAGTAATCCTATCTATCTCAAAGTGCATGATGATATGTATTATTTTTCATTATTAAGGTTTTACTCAATTAACATTATTGATTAGTTTAGAATGATAAGTTTAACAGGCCGATCAACTTGTAATGTCTGCACTGAATTGTCCATACCTTTTGATTTATAGATTAGAATGACACGAAACCAATGCCCACACTAAGTTAGTTCCATTTTCTATATCGTGACAAAATTTGAGACATAACTAAATATGACAAGCGTCCAAGTAATCCAATCTATCCAAAACTTTCTGATGCCATGCATTATTCTTCATTTATAGGCCTTTACTCAGTGGGCACCAAAGATCAGTTTAGAATGATCACTTTAACTTGCCGATCAACTTGACATGCTTGCACTAAATCGTCTGTAGCTTTTGATTTAGAGCTCTGAATGACATGAATCCAATGCCCACGTTAAGCTAGCTCAATTTTCTATATTGTGACAAAATTTGAGACAGGACTAGATACGACAAAGCGTCCAAGTAATCCAATATATCCAAAACTGTGTGATGCCATGCACTATGCTTCATTTAGAAGCCTTTACTCAATGAGCACCAATGATGAGTTTAGAATGATCACTTTAACTAGCTGATCAACTCGACATGTCCGGTTTAAATCGTCCTAAACTCTTGATTTAGAGCTCGAAATGACACAAATCAAATGCCCACGTTAAGCTAGCTCAATTTTCTATATTGTGACAAAAGTTGAGATAGGACTAGATACGACAAACTGACAAGTAATCCAATCTATCCAAAACTGAGTGATGCAAAACTGTGTGATGCCATGCATTATGCTTCATTTATAAGCCTTTACTCAATGAGCACCAATGATGAGTTTAGAATGATCACTTTAACTAGCTGATCAACTCGACATGTCCGGTTTAAATCGTCCTAAACTCTTGATTTAGAGCTCGAAATGACACAAATCAAATGCCCACGTTAAGCTAGCTCAATTTTCTATATTGTGACAAAAGTTGAGATAGGACTAGATACGACAAAGTGACAAGTAATCCAATCTATCCAAAACTGAGTGATGCTATGCATTATGCTAGATTTATAAGCCTTTACTCAATGGGCACCAATGATCAGTGTAAAAGGATCACTTTAATTGGCCGATCAACTTGACATGTACGCACTAAATCGTCAATAACTTTTTATTTATAGCTCATAATGACATGAACCAAATACCCACGTTAAGCTAGCTTAATTTTCTATATTTTGACAAAATTTGAGACAGAACTAGATACTACAAAGCGTCCAAGTAATCCAATTTATCCAAAAATGTGTGATACTATGCAATATGGTTCATTTATAAGCCTTTACTCAATGGGCACCAATGATCAGTTTAGAATGATTATTTTAACTTGCCGATCAACTTGACATGTCCGCACTAATCATCCATAACTTTTGATTTAGAGCTCAGAATGACACGAATCGAATGCCCACGGTTATGCTAGCTCAATTTTCTATATTTTGACAAAGTTTGAGACAGAAATAGAGACGACAAGGCGTCCAAGTAATCCAATCTATCCCAAAATGTGTGATGCCATGGTTTATGCTTCTTCTATAAGCCTTTACTTAATGAGCACCGATGATTAGTTTAAAATTATTACTTTAACTGCCCGATCAACTTGATATGTCCGCAATAAATCATCCGTATTTAGAGCTCAGAAACACACGAATTCAATGCCCACGTAAAAATCGCTCAATTTTCTATATTGTGACAAAATTTGAGATACAAATAGATATGAAAAAGCGTTCAAGTAATCCAATACATCCCAAACTCCGTGATGCCATGCATTCTTTTTCATTATTAAGCATTTACTCAATGAGCACCAATGATCAGTTTAGAATGATCATATTAAGGTTGATCAATTTGTCATATCTGCACTAAATCGTCCATACCTTATGATTTATAGCTCAGAATGACACAAATCCAATACCCACAATCTAGTTCAGTTTTTTATAATGTGACAAAATTTGAAACAGGACTAGATACGACAAAGAGTCCAAGTAATCCAATATATCCAAAACTATGTGATGCCATGCATTATGCTTCAGTTATAAGGCTTTACTCAATGGGCACCAAAGATCAGTTTAGAATGATCATTTCAACTGGCCGATCAACTTGACATGTCCGCACTAAATCGTCAATAATTTTTGAATTAGAGCTCGGAATGACACGAATCCAATGCACACGTTAAGCTAGCTCAATTTGATTTATTTTTACAAAATTCGAGATATCAATAGAGATGACAAAGTATCCAATCTATCCATACTGCTTGATGCCATGCATTATGCTTCATTTCTAAGCCATTTCTTAATGAGCACCAATGATCAGTTTAGAATGATCACTTTAACTGGCTGATCAACTTGACATGTTCGGACTAAATCGTCCGATACTTTTGATTTAGAGCTCAGAATGACACGAATCAAATGCCCACGTTAAACTAGCTCAAATTTCTAAAGTGTGACAAAATTTGAGACAGAACTAGATACGATAAAGCGTGCAAATAATCCAATTTATCCAAAACTGTGTGATGCCATGCAATATGCTTCATTTATAAGCCTTTACTAAATGGGCACCAATGATCAGTTTAGAATGATCACTTTAACTGGCCGATCAACTTGACATGTTCGAATTAATCATCAGTAACTTTTGATTTAGAGCTCAGAATGACATGAATCCAATGCACAAGTTAAGCTAGCTCAGTTTGCGAAATTTTTTCAAAATTAGAGATAGAAATGAGACGACAAAGCATCCAAGTAATCCAATCTATCCAAACTTCTTAATGCCATGCATTATGCTTCATTTCTAAGCCTTTACTCAATGAGCACCAATGATCAGTTTAGAATCATCACTTTAACTGGCCAATCAACTTGACATGTCCGCACTAAATCATCCGAAACTTTTGATTTAACTCAGAAACACACGAATCCAATGCCCGCGATAAGCTAGCTCAATATTCTATATTTTGAGAAAAGTTCAGACAGAAATAGAGACGACAAAGCGTCCAAGTAATCCAATCTATCAAAAACTATGTGATGCCATGCATTACGCTTCATTTATAAGCCTTTATTAAATGGGCACCAAAGATCAGTTTATAATTATCACTTTAACTGACCCATCATTTTGACATGTCCACACTAAATCGTCTGTAACTTTTAATTTAGAGCTCAGAATGATACGAATCCAATGCCCACGTTATGCTAGCTCAATTTTCTATATTGTGACAAAAATTGAGACAGGACTAGATACGACAAAGTGTCCAAGTAATCCAATTTATCCAAAAATGTGTGATGACATGCAATATGCTTCATTTATAAGCATTTACTCAATGGGCACCAAAGATCAATTTAGAATGATCATTTTAACTGGCCAATCAACTTGACATGTCCGCACAAAATCGTACGTAATTTTTTAATTAGAGCTGAGAATGACACGAATCCAATGCACACGTTAAGCTAGCTCAATTTGACTTATTTTTACACAATTCGAGACTGCAATAGAGATGACAATGTATCCAAGCAATCCAATCTATCCATACTGCTTGATGCCATGCATTATGCTTCATTTCTAAGCCTTTACTTAATGAGCACCAATGATCAGTTTAGAATGGTCACTTTAACTAGCTGATCAACATGACATGTTCAGACTAAATCGTCCGATATTTTTGATTTAGACCTCAGAAACACACGAATCCAATGCCCACGATTATCTGGCTCAATTTTCTATATTTTGACAAAATTTAAGACAAAAATAATAACGACAAATCATCCAAGTAATCCAATCTATCCAAAAATGTGTGATGCGATCCATTATGCTTCATCTATAAGCCTTTACTCAATGGGCACCAATGATCAGTTTAGAATGATCACTTTAACTTGCTGATCAACTTGACATATCCGCATCAAATCGTCTGTTACTTTTGATTTAGAGCTGAGAATGACACGAATCCAATGCCCACGTTAAGCTAGCCCAATTTGCTATATCTTTTCAAAATTAGAGATAGAAATAGAGACGACAAAGCATCCAAGTAATCCAATCTATCCAAACTGATTGATGGCATGCATTATGCTTCATTTCTAAGCCTTTACTCAATCAGCACAAATGATCAGTTTAGATTGATCACTTTAACAAGCCAATGAACTTGACATGTCCGCACTAAATCATCCGAAACTTTTGATTTAGAGCTCTGAAACACACGAATCCAATGCCCACGATAAGCTAGCTCAATACTCTATATTTTGAGAAAATTTTAGACAGAAATAGAGACGACAAAGCGTCCAAGTAATCCAATCTATACAAAACTGTGTGATGCCATACATTATGCTTCATTTATAAGCCTTTAGTTAATGGGCACCAAAGATCAGTTTATAATGATCACTTTAACTGGCCGATCATTTTGACATGTCCACATTAAATCATCTTTAACTATTATTTTAGAGCTCAGAATGATATGAATCCAATGCCCACGTTAAGCTTGCTCAATTTTCTATGTTGTGACAAAATTTGAGATAGAACTAGATACAACAATGCATCCAAGTAATCCAATTTATCCAAAAATGTGTGATGCCATGCAATATGCTTCATTTATAAGCCTTTACTCTATGGGCACCAATGATCAGTTTAAAGTGATCATTTTAACTGGCTGATCAACTTGACATGTCCACACTAATCGTCCGTAAATTTTGATTTACAGCTCAGAATGACGCGAATCGAATGCCCACGTTATGCTAGCTCAATTTTCTATATTTTGACAAAAATTGAGACAGAAATAGAGACGACAACGCGTCCAAGTAATCCAATCTATCTCAAAATGCATGATGCCATGCTTTATGCTTCATCTATAAGCCTTTACTTAATGAGCACCAATGATTAGTTTAGAATTATCACTTTAACTGGCCGATCAACTTGACATTTCCTCAATAAATCATTTGCATTTAGAGCTCAAAAACACACTAATCCAATGCCCACGTTAAGATAGCTCAATTTTATATATTGTGACAAAATTTGAGATAGAAATAGATATGAAAAAGCGTACAAATAATCCAATACATCCCAAACTCCGTGATGCCATGCATTATTTTTCATTATTAAGCATTTACTCAATAAACACCAATGATCAGTTTAGAATGATCATATTAAGGTTGATCAATTTGGCATATCTGCACTAAATCGTCCATACCTTATGATTTATAGCTCAGAATGACACAAATCCAATACCCACAATCTAGTTCAGTTTTTTATAATGTGACAAAATTTGAAACAGGACTAGATACGACAAAGAGTCCAAGTAATCCAATATATCCAAAACTGTGTGATGCCATGCATTATGCTTCAGTTATAAGGCTTTACTCAATGGGCACCAAAGATCAGTTTAGAATGATCATTTCACCTGGCCGATCAACTTGACATGTCCGCACTAAATCGTCAATAAATTTTGAATTTGAGCTCGGAATGACACGAATCCAATGCACACGTTAAGCTAGCGCAATTTGATTTATTTTTACAAAATTCGAGATATCAATAGAGATGACAAAGTATCCAATCTATCCATACTGCTTGATGCCATGCATTATGCTTCATTTCTAAGCCTTTTCTTAATGAGCACCAATGATCAGTTTAGAATGATCACTTTAACTGGCCGATCAACTTGACATGTCCGAACTAATCATCCGTAACGTTTGATTTAGAGCTCAGAATGACATGAATCCAATGCCCACATTAAGCTAGCTCAATTTTCTATATTTTGACAAAAATTGAGAGAGAAATAGAGACGACAAAGCTTCCAAGTAATCCAATCTATCTCAAAATGCGTGATTTCATGCTTTATGTTTCATTTATAAGCCTTTATTTAATAAGCACCAATGATCAGTTTGGAATGATCACTTTAACTGGCCGATCAACTTAACATGTCCGCACTAAAACGTCTGTAATTTTTGATTTAGAGTTCAGAAACACACGAATCCATTGCCCACATTAAGCTTGCACAATTTTCTATATTGTGACAAAATTTGAGACCCAAATAGATATGACAAAGCGTCCAAGTAATCCAATCCATCCCAAACTGCATGATGCTATGCATTATTTTTCATTATTAAGCTTTTACTCAGTGAGCATCATTGATTAGTGTAGAAAGATTGTTTTAACAGGCCGATCAACTTGTCATGTCTGCACTAAATCGTCCATTCCTTTTGATTTATAGCTTAGAATGACATTTAACAGACCGATCAATTGACATGTCCACACTAAAGCTTTTGTAACTTTTGATTTAGAGCTCCAAAACACACGAATCCAATTCCCACGTTAAGCTTGTTCAATTTTCTATATTGTGACACAATTTGAGACAGAAATAGGTATGACAAAGCGTCCAAGTAATCCAATCCATCCCAAACTGCGTGATGCTATGCATTATTTTTCATTATTAAGCTTTTACTCAATGAGCCTCATTGATTAGTTTAGAATGATAGTTCTAACAGGGCAATCAACTTGTCATGTCTGCACGAAATCGTCCATACCTTTTGATTTATAGCTTAGAATGACATGAAACCAATGCCCACAATAAGTTAGTTCAATTTTCTATATTGTGACAAAATTTGAGACAAAATTAGATATGACAAAGTGTCTAAGTAATCCAATCAATCCAAAACTGTGTGATGCCATGCATTATGCTTCATTTATAAGCCTTTACTCAGTGGGCACCAGATATCAGTTTAGAATGATCACTTTAACTGGCCGTTCAACTTGACATGTCTGCACTAAATCGTCTGTAACTTTTGATTTAGAGCTCCGAATGACACGAATCCAATGCCCACGTTAAGCTAGCTCAATGGTCTATATTGTGGCAAAATGTGAGACAGAAATAGATACGACAAAGCATCCAAGTAATCCATTCTATCCAAACTGTGCGATTCAATGCATTAGGCTTCATTTCTTAGTCTTTAATTAATGAGCACCAATGATGAGTTTAGAATTATGACTTTAACTTGCCGATCAACGTGACATGTATGCATTAATCGTCCATAACTTTTGATTTAGAGCTCAGAATGACACGAATCAAATGCCCACCTTAAACTAGCTAAATTTTCTATAGTGTGACAAAATTTGAGACAGAACTAGATACAATAAAGCGTGCAAATAATCCAATCTATCCAAAACTGAGTGATGCTATGCATTATGCTAGATTTATAAGCCTTTACTCAATGGGCACCAATGATCAGTGTAAAAGGATCACTTTAACTGGCCGCTCAACTTGACATGTACGCACTAAATCGTCCATAACTTTTGATTTATAGCTCATAATGACATGAACCAAATGCCCACGTTCAGCTAGCTTAATTTTCTATATTTTGACTAAATTTGAGACAAAACTAGATACAACAAAGCGTCCAAGTAATCCAATTTATCCAAAAATGTGTGATACCATGCAATATGGTTCATTTATAAGACTTTACTCAATGGGCACCAATGATCAGTTTAGAATGATTATTTTAACTTGTCGATCAACTTGACATGTCCGCACTAATCATCCATAACTTTTGATTTAGAGCTCAGAATGACACGAATCGAATGCCCACGGTTATGCTAGCTCAATTTTCCATATTTTGACAAAATTGGAGACATAAATAGAGACGAAAAACTTCCAAGTAATCCAATCAATCCCAAAATGCATGATTCCATGCTTTATGTTTCATTTATAATCCTTTATTTAATGAGCACCAATGATCAGTTTGGAATCATCACTTTAACTGGCCGATCAACTTGACAAGGCCGCACTAAAAGATCTGTAACTTTTGATTTAGAGCTCAGAAACACATGAATCCAATGCCCATGTTAAGCTTGCGAAATTTTCTATATTGTCAAAAAATTTGAGACAGAAATAGATATGACAAAGCGTCCAAGTAATCCTATCTATCTCAAAGTGCATGATGATATGTATTATTTTTCATTATTAAGGTTTTACTCAATAAACATTATTGATTAGTTTAGAATGATAAGTTTAACAGGCCGATCAACTTGTAATGTCTGCACTGAATTGTCCATACCTTTTGATTTATAGATTAGAATGACACGAAACCAATGCCCACACTAAGTTAGAACTTAGTTCCATTTTGTATATCGTGACAAAATTTGAGACATAACTAAATATGACAAGCGTCCAAGTAATCCAATCTATCCAAAACTTTCTGATGCCATGCATTATTCTTCATTTATAGGCCTTTACTCAGTGGGCACCAAAGATCAGTTTAGAATGATCACTTTAACTTGCCGATCAACTTGACATGCTTGCACTAAATCGTCTGTAGCTTTTGATTTAGAGCTCTGAATGACACGAATCCAATTCCCACGTTAAGCTAGCTCAATTTTCTATATTGTGACAAAATTTGAGACAGGACTAGATACGACAAAGCGTCCAAGTAATCCAATATATCCAAAACTGTGTGATGCCATGCACTATGCTTCATTTAGAAGCCTTTACTCAATGAGCACCAATGATGAGTTTAGAATGATCACTTTAACTAGCTGATCAACTCGACATGTCCGGTTTAAATCGTCCTAAACTCTTGATTTAGAGCTCGAAATGACACAAATCAAATGCCCACGTTAAGCTAGCTCAATTTTCTATATTGTGACAAAAGTTGAGATAGGACTAGATACGACAAAGTGACAAGTAATCCAATCTATCCAAAACTGAGTGATGCTTTGCATTATGCTAGATTTATAAGCCTTTACTCAATGGGCACCAATGATCAGTGTAAAAGGATCACTTTAATTGGCCGATCAACTTGACATGTACGCACTAAATCGTCAATAACTTTTTATTTATAGCTCATAATGACATGAACCAAATACCCACATTAAGCTAGCTTAATTTTCTATATTTTGACAAAATTTGAGACAGAACTAGATACAACAAAGCATCCAAGTAATCCAATTTATCCAAAAATGTGTGATACCATGCAATATGGTTCATTTATAAGCCTTTACTCAATGGGCACCAATGATCAGTTTAGAATGATTATTTTAACTTGCCGATCAACTTGACATGTCCGCACTAATCATCCATAACTTTTGATTTAGAGCTCAGAATGACACGAATCGAATGCCCACGGTTATGCTAGCTCAATTTTCTATATTTTGACAAAGTTTGAGACAGAAATAGAGACGACAAGGCATCCAAGTAATCCAATCTATCCCAAGATGTGTGATGCCATGGTTTATGCTTCTTCTATAAGCCTTTACTTAATGAGCACCGATGATTAGTTTAAAATTATTACTTTAACTGCCCGATCAACTTGATATGTCCGCAATAAATCATCCGTATTTAGAGCTCAGAAACACACGAATTCAATGCCCACGTAAAAATCGCTCAATTTTCTATATTGTGACAAAATTTGAGATACAAATAGATATGAAAAAGCGTTCAAGTAATCCAATACATCCCAAACTCCGTGATGCCATGCATTCTTTTTCATTATTAAGCATTTACTCAATGAGCACCAATGATTAGTTTAGAATGATCATATTAAGGTTGATCAATTTGTCATATCTGCNATCAACTTGTAATGTCTGCACTAAATTGACCATACCTTTTGATTTATAGATTAGAATGACACGAAACCAATGCCCATACTATGTTAGTTCAATTTTCTATATCGTGACAAAATTTGAGACATAACTAAATATGACAAGCGTCCAAGTAATCCAATCTATCCAAAACGTTCTGATGCCATGCATTATTCTTCATTTATAGGCCTTTACTCAGTGGGCACCAAAGATCAGTTTAGAATGATCACTTTATCTTGCCGATCAACTTGACAAGCTTGCACTAAATTGTCTGTAGCATTTGATTTAGAGCTCGGAATGACACGAATCCAATGCCCACGTTAAGCTAGCTCAATTTTCTATATTGTGAAAAAATTTGAGACAGGACTAGATACGACAAAGCGTCCAAGTAATCCAATCTATCCAAAACTGTGTGATGCCATGCATTATGCTTCATTTATAAGCCTTTACTCAATGAGCACCAATGATGAGTTTAGAATGATCACTTTAACTGGCTGATCAACTCGACATGTCCGGTTTAAATCGTCCTAAACTTTTGATTTAGAGCTCGAAATGACACAAATCAAATGCCCACGTTAAGCTAGCTCAATTTTCTATATTGTGACAAAAGTTGAGATAGGACTAGATACGACAAAGTGACAAGTAATCCAATCTATCCAAAACTGAGTGATGCTATGCATTATGCTAGATTTATGAGCCTTTACTCAATGAGCACCAATGATCAGTGTAAAAGGATCACTTTAATTGGCCGATCAACTTGACATGTACGCAGTAAATCGTCAATAACTTTTGATTTATAGCTCATAATGACATGAACCAAATTCCCACGTTAAGCTACCTTAATTTTCTATATTTTGACAAAATTTGAGACAGAACTAGATACAACAAAGCGTCCAAGTAATCCAATTTATCCAAAAATGTGTGATACCATGCAATATGGTTCATTTATAAGCCTTTACTCAATGGGCACCAATGATCAGTTTAGAATGATTATTTTAACTTGCCGATCAACTTGACATGTCCACACTAATCATCCGTAACTTTTGATTTAGAGCTCAGAATGACACGAATTGAATGCCCACGGTTATGCTAGCTCAATTTTCTATATTTTGACAAAGTTTGAGACAGAAATAGAGACGACAACGCGTCCAAGTAATCCAACATATCCCAAAATGCATGATGCCATGGTTTATGCTTCTTCTATAAGCCTTTACTTAATGAGCACCGATGATTAGTTTAAAATTATTACTTTAACTGGCCGATCAACTTGATATGTCCGCAATAAATCATCCGTATTTAGAGCTCAGAAACACACGAATTCAATGCCCACGTAAAAATCGCTCAATTTTCTATATTGTGACAAAATTTGAGACACAAATAGATATGAAAAAGCGTTCAAATAATCCAATACATCCCAAACTCCGTGATGCCATGCATTCTTTTTCATTATTAAGCATTTACTCAATGAGCACCAATGATCAGTTTAGAATGATCATATTAAGGTTGATCAATTTGTCATATCTGCACTAAATCGTCCATACCTTATGTTTTAAAGCTCGGAATGACATAAATCCAATACCCACAATCTAGTTCAGTTTTTTATAATGTGACAAAATTTGAAACAGGACTAGATACGACAAAGAGTCCAAGTAATCCAATATATCCAAAACGGTGTGATGCCATGCATTATGCTTCAGTTATAAGGCTTTACTCAATGGGCACCAAAGATCAGTTTAGAATGATCATTTCAACTGGCCGATCAACTTGACATGTCCGCGCTAAATCGTCCATAATTTTTGAATTAGTGCTCAGAATGACACGAATCCAATGCACACGTTAAGCTAGCTCAATTTGATTTATTTTTACAAAATTCGAGATTGCAATAGAGATGACAAAGTATCCAATCTATCCATACTGCTTGATGCCATGCATTATGCCTCATTTCTAAGCCTTTACTTAATGAGCACCAATGATCAGTTTAGAATGATCACTTTAACTGGCTGATCAACTTGACATGTCCGAACTAATCATCCGGAACTTTTGATTTAGAGCTCAGAATGACATGAATCAAATGCCCACGTTAAGCTAGCTCAATTTTCTATATTTTGACAAAATTGGAGACATAAATAGAGACGAAAAACTTCCAAGTAATCCAATCAATCCCAAAATGCATGATTCCATGCTTTATGTTTCATTTATAATCCTTTATTTAATGAGCACCAATGATCAGTTTGGAATCATCACTTTAACTGGCCGATCAACTTGACATGTCCGCACTAAAAGATCTGTAACTTTTGATTTAGAGCTCAGAAACACATGAATCCAAAGCCCATGTTAAGCTAGCGCAATTTTCTATATTGTCAAAAATTTTGAGACAGAAATGGATAGGACAAAGTGTCCAAGTAATCCTATCTATCTCAAAGTGCATGATGATATGTATTATTTTTCATTATTAAGGTTTTACTCAATAAACATCATTGATTAGTTTAGAATGATAAGTTTAACAGGCCGATCAACTTGTAATGTCTGCACTAAATTGTCCATACCTTTTGATTTATAGATTAGAATGACACGAAACCAATGCCCACACTAAGTTAGTTCCATTTTCTATATCGTGACAAAATTTGAGACATAACTAAATATGACAAGCGTCCAAATAATCCAATCTATCCAAAACTTTCTGATGCCATGCATTATTCTTCATTTATAGGCCTTTACTCAGTGGGCACCAAAGATCAATTTAGAATGATCACTNTTAGAAGAATCTATGAAGTTTGTGTAATTTATGAAAGAAGAATACAGTTTATGTAGTTAAAGGAAGACCCAAAAAGTATAGGTGGAAATAGGTTTAGTCGCATAAGTTTGTGTAGTTGACGGAAGTAAACCCATAATGTTTTCGTGTAGTGCATGAATCCAATGCCCACGTGAAGCTAGCTCAATTTTCTATATTTTGACAAAACTTGAGACACAAATAGAGACAAAAAACTTCCAAGTAATCCTATCAATCCCAAAATGCGTGATTCCATGCTATATGTTTCATTTATAATCCTTTATTTAATGGGCACCAATGATCAGTATGGAATCTTCACTTTAAAGGGCCAATCAATTTTACATGTCCGCACTAAAACATTTGTAACCATTGATTTAGAGCTCAGGAACACATGAATCCAATGCCCATGTTAAGCTAGCTCAGTTTTCTATATTGTCAGAAAGTTTGAGACAAAAATAGATATGACAAAACGTCCAAGTAATCCAATCCATCTCAAACTGCGTGATGCTATGTATTATTTTTCATTATTAAGCTTTTACTCAATGAGCCTCATTGATTTGTTTAGAATGATAATTTTAACAGGCCGATCAACTTGTCATGTATGCACTAAATCGTCCATACCTTTTGATTTATAGCTTAGAATGATATGAAACTAATGCCCACACTAAGTTAGTTCAATTTTCTATATTGTGACAAAATTTGAGATAGAACTAGATATGACAAAACGTACAAGTAATCCAATCTATCCAAAACTGTGTGATGCCATGCATTATGCTTCATTTATAAGCGTTTACTCAGTGGGCACCAAAGATCAGTATAGAATGATCACTTGAACTGGCCGATCAACTTGACATGTCTGCACTAAATCGTCTGTAACTTTTGATTTAGAGCTCAAAATGACACGAATCAAATTCCCACATTAATCAAGCTCAGTTTTCTATATTTTGACAAAATTTGAGACAGAAATAGAGATGACAAAGCATCCAAGTAACCCATTCTATCCAAACAGTTTGATGCCATGCATTATGCTTCATTTCTAGGCATTTACTTAATGAGCACCAATGATCAGTTTATAATGATCACTTTAATTAGCCGATCAACTTGACATGTCCGCATTAATCGTCCGTAACTTTTGATTTAGTCAGAATGACACGAATCAAATGCCCACGTTAAACTAGCTCAATTTTCTATAGCGTGACAAAATTTGAGACAGAACTAGATAGATAAAGAGTGCAAGTAATCCAATTTATAAAAAACTGTGTGATGCCATGCTATATGCTTCATTTATAAGCCTTTACTCAATGGGCACTAATGATCAGTTTAGAATCATCACTTTAACTGGCTGATCAACTTGACATGTCCGAACTAATCATCCGTAACTTTTGATTTAGAGCTGAGAATGACATGAATTCATTGCCGACGTTAAGCTAGCTCAATTTTCTATATTTTGACAAAATTTGAGACATAAATAGAGACGAAAAACTGCCAAGTAATCCAATCAATCCCAAAATGCATGATTCCATGGTTTATGTTTCATTTATAATCCTTTATTTAGTGAGCACCAATGATCAGTTTGGAATCATCACTTTAACTGGCCGATCAACTTGACAAGTCTGCACTAAAACATCTTTAACTTTTGATTTAGAGCTCATAAACACATGAATCCAATGCCCATGTTACGCTAGATTAATTTTCTATATTGTCAAAAAAATTTGAGACAGAAATAGATATGACAATTCGTCCAAGTAATCCAATCTATCTCAGAGTGCATGACGCTGTGTATTATTTTTCATTATTAAGCTTTTACTCAATGAATATCATTGATTAGTTTAGAATGATAAGTTTAACAGGCCGATCAACTTGTCATGTATGCACTAAATCTTCCATACCTTTTGATTTATAGCTTAGAATGACATGAAACCAATGCCCACATTAAGTTAGTTTAACTTTCTAATTGTGACAAAATTTGAGACAGAACTAGGTATGACAAAACGTACAAGTAATCCAATTTATCCAAACTGTGTGACGCCATGCATTATGCTTCATTTATAAGCCTTTACTTAGTGGGCACGAAAGATCATTTTACAATGATCACTTTAACTGGCCGATCAACTTGACAAGTACGCACTAAATCGTCCGTAACTTTTGATTTAGAGCTCAGAATGACACGAATCAAATGCCCACGTTAAACTAGCTCAATTCTATATAGTGTGACAAAATTTGAGACAGAATTAGATACGATAAAGCATGCAAATAATCCAATTTATCCAAAACTGTGTGATACCATGCAATATGCTTCATTTATAAGCCTTTACTCAATGGGCACCAATTATCAGTTTAGAATGATCACTTTAACTGGCCGATCAACTTGAGATGTTCGAACTAATTGTCAGTAACTTTTTATTTAGAGCTAAGAATGACATGAATCCAATGCCCGCGTTAAGGTAGCTCAATTTTTTATATTTTAATAAAATTTGAGATAGAAATAGAGACGACAAAGCTTCCAAGTAATCCAATCTATCCCAAAATGCATGATTCCATGCTTTATGTTTCAGTTATAAGCCTTTATTTAATGAGCACCAATGATCAGTTTGGAATGATCACTTTAACAGGCCAAACAATTGACATGTCCGCACTAAAACTTTTGTAACTTTTGATTTACAGCTCCGAAACACACGGATCCAATGCCCACGTTAAGCTTGCTCAATTTTCTATATAGTGAGAAAATTTGATACAGAAATAGATATGACAAAGCGTCCAACTAATCCAATCCATCCCAAAATGCAGGATGCTATGCATTATTTTTCATTATTAAGCTTTTACTCAATGAGCATCATTGATTAGTTTAGAATTATAGCTTGAACAGGCAAATCAACTTGTCATGTCTACACTAAATTGTCTATACCTTTTGATTTATAGCTTTGAATGAAACGAAACCAATGCCCACACTAAGTTAGTTCAATTTTCTATATCGTGACAAAAATTGAGACAGAACTAAATATGACAGAGCGTCCAAGTAATCCAATCTATCCAAAACTGTGTGATGCCATGCATTATGCTTCATTTATAAGCCTTTACTCAGTGGGCACCAAAGATCAGTTTAGAATGATCACTTTAACTGCCCGATCAACTTGACATGTTTGAACTAAGTCGTCTGTAGCTTTTGATTTAGAGCTCTGAATGACACGAATCCAATGCCCACGTTAAGCTAGCTGAATTTTCTATATTGTGACAAAATTTGAAACAAGACTAAATACGACAAAGCATCCAAGTAATCCAATCTATCCAAAACTGTGTGATGCCATGCACTATGCTTCATTTATAAGCCTTTACTCAATGAGCACCAATGATGAGTTTAGAATGATCACTTTAACTAGCTGATCAACTCGACATGTCCGGTTTAAATCATCCTAAACTCTTGATTTAGAGCTCGAAATGACACAAATCAAATGCCCACGTTAAGCTAGCTCAATTTTCTATATTGTGACAAAAGTTGAGATAGGACTAGATACGACAAAGTGACAAGTAATCCAATCTATCCAAAACTGAGTGATGCTATGCATTATGCTAGATTTATAAGCCTTTACTCAATGGGCACCAATGATCAGTGTAAAAGGATCACTTTAATTGGCCGATCAACTTGACATGTACGCACTAAATCGTCAATAACTTTTTATTTATAGCTCATAATGACATGAACCAAATACCCACATTAAGCTAGCTTAATTTTCTATATTTTGACAAAATTTGAGACAGAACTAGATACAACAAAGCATCCAAGTAATCCAATTTATCCAAAAATGTGTGATACCATGCAATATGGTTCATTTATAAGCCTTTACTCAATGGGCACCAATGATCAGTTTAGAATGATTATTTTAACTTGCCGATCAACTTGACATGTCCGCACTAATCATCCATAACTTTTGATTTAGAGCTCAGAATGACACGAATCGAATGCCCACGGTTATGTAGCTCAATTTTCTATATTTTGACAAAGTTTGAGACAGAAATAGAGACGACAAGGCGTCCAAGTAATCCAATCTATCCCAAAATGTGTGATGCCATGGTTTATGCTTCCTCTATAAGCCTTTACTTAATGAGCACCGATGATTAGTTTAAAATTATTACTTTAACTGCCCGATCAACTTGATATGTCCGCAATAAATCATCCGTATTTAGAGCTCAGAAACACACGAATTCAATGCCCACGTAAAAATCGCTCAATTTTCTATATTGTGACAAAATTTGAGATACAAATAGATATGAAAAAGCGTTCAAGTAATCCAATACATCCCAAACTCCGTGATGCCATGCATTCTTTTTCATTATTAAGCATTTACTCAATGAGCACCAATGATTAGTTTAGAATGATCATATTAAGGTTGATCAATTTGTCATATCTGCACTAAATCGTCCATACCTTATGATTTATAGCTCAGAATGACACAAATCCAATACCCACAATCTAGTTCAGTTTTTTATAATGTGACAAAATTTGAAACAGGACTAGATACGACAAAGAGTCCAAGTAATCCAATATATCCAAAACTGTGTGATGCCATGCATTATGCTTCAGTTATAAGGCTTTACTCAATGGGCACCAAAGATCAGTTTAGAATGATCATTTCAACTGGCCGATCAACTTGACATGTCCGCACTAAATCGTCAATAATTTTTGAATTAGAGCTCGGAATGACACGAATCCAATGCACACGTTAAGCTAGCTCAATTTGATTTATTTTTACAAAATTCGAGATATCAATAGAGATGACAAAGTATCCAATCTATCCATACTGCTTGATGCCATGCATTATGCTTCATTTCTAAGCCTTTTCTTAATGAGCACCAATGATCAGTTTAGAATGATCACTTTAACTGGCTGATCAACTTGACATGTTCGGACTAAATCGTCCGATACTTTTGATTTAGAGCTCAGAATGACACGAATCAAATGCCCACGTTAAACTAGCTCAAATTTCTATAGTGTGACAAAATTTGAGACAGAACTAGATACGATAAAGCGTGCAAATAATCCAATTTATCCAAAACTGTGTGATGCCATGCAATATGCTTCATTTATAAGCCTTTACTCAATGGGCACCAATGATCAGTTTAGAATGATCACTTTAACTGGCCGATCAACTTGACATGTTCGAATTAATCATCAGTAACTTTTGATTTAGAGCTCAGAATGACATGAATCCAATGCACAAGTTAAGCTAGCTCAGTTTGCGAAATTTTTTCAAAATTAGAGATAGAAATGAGACGACAAAGCATCCAAGTAATCCAATCTATCCAAACTGCTTAATGCCATGCATTATGCTTCATTTCTAAGCCTTTACTCAATGAGCACCAATGATCAGTTTAGAATCATCACTTTAACTGGCCAATCAACTTGACATGTCCGCACTAAATCATCCGAAACTTTTGATTTATAACTCAGAAACACACGAATCCAATGCCCGCGATAAGCTAGCTCAATATTCTATATTTTGAGAAAAGTTTAGACAGAAATAGAGACGACAAAGCGTCCAAGTAATCCAATCTATCAAAAACTATGTGATGCCATGCATTACGCTTCATTTATAAGCCTTTATTAAATGGGCACCAAAGATCAGTTTATAATTATCACTTTAACTGACCGATCATTTTGACATGTCCGCACTAAATCGTCTGTAACTTTTAATTTAGAGCTCAGAATGATATGAATCCAATGCCCATGCTATGCTAGCTCAATTTTCTATATTGTGACAAAAATTGAGACAGGACTAGATACGACAAAGTGTCCAAGTAATCCAATTTATCCAAAAATGTGTGATGCCATGCAATACGCTTCATTTATAAGCATTTACTCAATGGGCACCAAAGATCAATTTAGAATGATCATTTGAACTGGCCAATCAACTTGACATGTCCGCACAAAATCGTCCGTAATTTTTTAATTAGAGCTGAGAATGACACGAATCCAATGCACACGTTGAGCTAGCTCAATTTGATTTATTTTTACAAAATTCGAGATTGCAATAGAGATGACAATGTATCCAAGCAATCCAATCTATCCATACTGCTTGATGCCATGCATTATGCTTCATTTCTAAACCTTTACTTAATGAGCACCAATGATCAGTTTAGAATGGTCACTTTAACTAGCTGATCAACATGACATGTTCGGACTAAATCGTCCGATATTTTTGATTTAGAGCTCAGAAACACACGAATCCAATGCCCACGTTTATCTAGCTCAATTTTCTTATTTTGACAAAATTTAAGACAAAAATAATGACGACAAATCATCCAAGTAATCCAATCTATCCAAAAATGTGCGATGTGATCCATTATGCTTCATTTATAAGCCTTTACTCAATGGGCACCAATGATCAGTTTAGAATGATCACTTTAACTTGCCGATCAACTTGACATATCCGCATCAAATCGTCCGTAACTTTTGATTTAGAGCTGAGAATGACACGAATCCAATGCCCGCGTTAAGCTAGCCCAATTTGCTATATCTTTTCAAAATTAGAGATAGAAATAGAGACGACAAAGCATCCAAGTAATCCAATCTATCCAAACTGATTGATGCCATGCATTATGCTTCATTTCTAAGCCTTTACTCAATCAGCACAAATGATCAGTTTAGATTGATCACTTTAACAAGCCAATGAACTTGACATGTCCGCACTAAATCATCCGAAACTTTTGATTTAGAGCTCTGAAACACACGAATCCAATGCCCACGATAAGCTAGCTCAATACTCTATATTTTGAGAAAATTTTAGACAGAAATAGAGATGACAAAGCGTCCAAGTAATCCAATCTATACAAAACTGTGTGATGCCATACATTATGCTTCATTTATAAGCCTTTAGTTAATGGGCGCCAAAGATCAGTTTATAATGATCACTTTAACTGGCCGATCATTTTGACATGTCCACATTAAATCATCTTTAACTATTATTTTAGAGCTCAGAATGATATGAATCCAATGCCAACGCTAAGCTTGCTCAATTTTCTATGTTGTGACAAAATTTGAGACAGAACTAGTTACAACAATGCGTCCAAGTAATCCAATTAATCCAAAAATGTGTGATGCCATGCAATATGCTTCATTTATAAGCCTTTACTCAATGGGCACCAATGACCAGTTTAAAGTGTTCATTTTAACTGGCTGATCACCTTGACATGTCCACACTAATCGTCCGTAAATTTTGATTTACAGCTCAGAATGACGCGAATCGAATGCCCACGTTATGCTAGCTCAATTTTCTATATTTTGACAAAAATTGAGACAGAAATAGAGACGACAACGCGTCCAAGTAATCCAATCTATCTCAAAATGCATGATGCCATGCTTTATGCTTCATCTATAAGCCTTTACTTAATGAGCACCAATGATTAGTTTAGAATTATCACTTTAACTAGCCGATCAACTTGACATTTCCTCAATAAATCATCTGCATTTAGAGCTCAGAAACACACTAATCCAATGCCCACGTTAAGATAGCTCAATTTTATATATTATGACAAAATTTGAGATAGAAATAGATATGAAAAAGCGTACAAGTAATCCAATACATCCCAAACTGCGAGATGCCATGCATTATTTTTCATTATTAAGCATTTACTCAATAAACACCAATGATCAGTTTATAATGATTATTTTAACTGCTCGATCAATTTGTCATTTTTGCACTAAATCATCCATACCTTTTGATTTATAGCTCATAATGACACAAATCCAATGCCCACACTAATCTAGTTCAATTTTCTATATTGTTACAAAATTTGATACATGACTAGATACGAGAAAGCGTCCAAGTAATCCAATCTATCCAAAACTATGTGATGCTATGCATTATACTTCAGTTATAAGTATTTACTCAATGGGCACCAAAGATCAGTTTAGAATGATCATTTTAACTGGCCGATCAACTTGACATGTCCGCACTAAATCGTCCGTAATTTTTGAATTAGAACTCAGAATGACAGGATCCAATGCCCATGTTAAGCTAGCTCAATTTGATTTATTTTAATAATATTCGAGACTGAAACAAAGACGACAAAGTATCCAACTAATCCAATCTGTCCAAACTGCTTGATGTCATGCATTATGCTTCATTTCTAACCCTTTACTTAATGAGCACCAATGATCGGTTTAGAATGAGCATTTTAAATGGCCGATCAACTTGGCATGTCTGGACTAAATCATACGATACGTTTGATTTAGAGCTCATAAACACACGAATCTAGTGCCCACGATATTTTCTATATTTTGAGAAAATTTTAGATAGAAATAGAGACGACAAAGCATTCAAGTAATCCAATCTATCCAAAACTGTGTGATGCCATGCATTATGCTTGATTTATAAGCCTTTACTGGACACCAAAGATCAGTTTAGAATGATCACTTTAGCTGGCCGATCATTTTGACATGTCTGCATCAAATCGTCCAAACTTTTAATTTAGAGCTCATAATGATACGAATCCAATGCACACGTTAAGCTAGCTCAATTTGCTAAAAAAAGTTTTCAAAATTCGAGACAAAAATAGAGACAACAGAGCATCCAAGTAATCTAATCTATGCAAACTGCTTGGTGCCATGCATTATACTTCGTTTCAAAGCCTTTACTTAATGAGCATCAATGATCAGGTTAGAATGATCACTTTAACTGACCGATCAACTTGACATGTCCGCTCTAAATCGTCTGTAACTTTTGATTTAGAGCTCCAAATGACACGAATCAAATACTCACGTTAAGCTAGCTCAATTTTCTATATTGTGACAAGCTTTGAGACAGAACTAGATATGATAAAGCGTCCATGTAACCCAGTCTATCCAAAACTGTGTGATGCCATGCAATATGCTTCATTTATAAGCCTTTACTCAATGGGCACCAATGATCAGTTTAGAATGATCACTTTAACTGGTCTATCAACTTGATATGGACTAAATCGTCCGAAACTTATGATTTAGATCTCAGAAACATATGAATCCATTTCCCCTGATAAGCTAGTTTAATTTTCTATATTTTGAAAAATTTTGAGACAGAAATAAAGATGACAAAGAGTCCAAGTAATTCAATCTATCCAAAACTGTGTGATGCCCTGCATTATGCTTCATTTGTAAGCCTTCACTGAATGGGCACCAAAGATCAGTTTAGAATGATCACTTTAACTGGCCTATCAACTTGACATGTCCGCAATAAATCGTCTGTAACTTTTGATTTAGAGCTTAGAATGACACGAATCCAAAGCGCACGTTAAGATAACATAATTTCTGTATTTTGACTAAATTTTAGGGAGAAATAGAGACGACAAATCTATCCAAAAAACTGTGTGATGCCATGCATTATCCTTCATTTATAAGCCTTTACTCAATGAGCACTAATATTCAGTTTAGAATGATCACTTTAATTGCCCGATCAACTTAACATGTACACACTAAATCTTCCATAACTTTTGATTTAGAGCTTAGAATTATACGAATCCAATGCCCACGTTAAACTTGCTCAATTTCTATATTTTGACATAATTTGATACAGAAATAGAGAGGACAAAGCGTCCAAGTAATCCAATCTGTCCAAACTGCTTGATGCCATGCATTATGGCTCATTTATAAGAATTTATTTAATGCGCACCAATGATTAGTTTAGAAGGATCACTTTCACAGGCCGATAACTTGACATGTCCCCATTAAATCATCTCTAACTTTTGATTTAAAGCTCGGAATGACACAAAAAAAGAAAATTCAGTTTGAATAACAAGGGAAAAGGAGAAAAGGAGGGAAGTGATTATTTAAAATGGTTAATATGGTTATATAGCTGCCTTGGGAGAATAATCACAGTGACAAGGACATTTCCATGCTGCACACAGCCTTGGTAACCACACCAAACAGTTATGACTGCTGCACACAGCCTTGGTAACCACACCAAACAGTCATGACTGCTGCACACAGCCTTGGTAACCACACCAAACGGTCATAAGTCTGTTTGCAGCTCCTCCCCTCTCTTCCCATTGGTTGTCAACAAGCTCCTCCTCTATTCAAGCTCATCCACAAGTTTAATTTTGAGTTGTTTTGTGTTCACATTGTAAATCCTCTATAAAAGGGCTGTAAAGACTCTGTGTATAAGCTAACTCTTAGGAGATTTTTCTTCAGAAGTCTTGGACATTTCTCATTTTTCATGCTTCTCTTTGAGTTTCCAGATTCAATTCTTCACATTTCTCCTCTCTAATATCAATATTCTTACATGGTATCAGAGCATAAGATCATTCTCTTATCATTTCTACTCAAATCTTTCAGTTTCTAATTTAAAATTCTGTCAAAAATCTCTCAGCCTTTAAACTAAAAACTCTCGCTTTTATTCAACCATAAAAGCTGCCTCCTTTGAGCTCTTCAAAGCCTAACAATGGAGGATACAGTTCAAATTGGTTCCAGCCTGAAACCTACGGTGATACCAGTAGTTCTCAAAGGCTTGAACTACACATTATGGTCAAGAACCATCAAGACAACTATTTGTGGCAAAGGACTTTGGAATCACATCTTGGAGGATAATACTCCAACTATAGATGATCCAAAGGAGAAGAAGGATGAGGCAACAAGAAAAGAAGAAACTAGGTGGTTCTAAGAAGACCAATCAGTCCTCGGATTCCTCCAAAATTCATTGGACCCATCCATACTTGAAGCTTATTCATATTGTGAAACCGCCAAGTCTCTTTGGTAGACTCTCAAGAGGGTGTATGGGGATGTTCCAAACCTCAGCCGTGTGTATGAGGTTAAGAAGGCTCTCAATGATCTACACCAAGAGGATATGGAGTTCACAAAGTTCCTAGGCAAGTTCCAATCAACATGGTCTGAGCTTGACATGTTGAGACCAAGTTCTATGGATCCAAAGGTGCTTAATGAAAGGAAGGAACAAGACAAGATATTTGGGCTCCTTCTTAACCTAAATCCAGTCTTTAAGGACGTGATTAAGTCCATCCTAAGAGAGCCAAAGCTCCCTGATTTCGAAGAGGACATATGTGTCTAGAGATGTCAAGTTCATAGAAGAACGAAGCTATTATGATCAGAAAGATTGGGAAGGATTGAAGGATCTCTCAAGGTCACCATCTGATTGGGCTACGAGTTTGAGGTTTCTCTTGAATCATTTGGGAAATGATGTGCCATGGGATTCAAGACAAGAAGAAGCAAGAACTCCAAATAGTTCACAAGATACCCAAGAGAATGAACAAGGGGCGGTAACTCAAGAACCAACTCCAATCCAAGAAGAATACGGCCCAAAACCAAGAACAAGACGACTTGGAAGTGGCTATAGAGGAACCTATTCACCAAATGGAAGAGGAAATGGTTGAAGAGGAGGCTGCACCACCTGTTCAGCAATTAAGGAGGAGTACTAGACTTAGTAAAGACCCATCCAATTGGGTAAACACTAGGGTCTTCTACAACAACCAGGCCGTGGCTCATCCCATACAAGCTGTTTGTTCCCTTGACCTCTTGCCATCTAGTCATCAAGCATTCCTTGGAAAGATTGAACAGAGTCAGATTCCAAGGACTTATGAAAAAGTTAAGAGCAAGAAAGAATGGTTAGATGCAGTAAGAGATGAGAAGGGAGTTATGGAAAGGAATCATACATGGGATATACAAGAACTTCCCAAAGGCAAGAAGGCTGTAAGTTCGAAGTGGGTGTTCACCGTCAAGTATAAGAGCAATGAGGACATAGAAAGGTACAAGGCACGTCTAGTTGCAAGAGGTTTTACTCAGACATATGGAAAGGACTATACTGATACATTTGCACCGGTGGCTAAGCTACCAACTGTAAGGGTTGTTCTTTCACTAGCTACAAATCTGACTTGGGACTTATGGCAAATGGATGTCAAGAACGCATTCCTACAAGGAGAACTTGAAGAGGAAGTTTATATGACTCCACCACCAGGCCTTGAAGATCTTTTCAAAGAGGGACAGGTTCTAAGACATAGGAAGGCAATATATGGGTTGAAGCAGTCATCAAGCGTCTGGTATCACAAATTAAGGTCCACACTTACTGACAATGGGTTCAGAAAATCCCATTCAGATCATACTTTGTTCACTCGTCAAAACCCCAAAGGAATTGTGGCAGTCTTGGTTTATGTGGATGACCTTATCATCGCAGGAGATGATAAGGAAGGAATTCGGTCCACAAAGGCGTTCTTAAATAGATCATTTGACATCAAAAATCTTGGAGAGTTGAAGTACTTCTTGGGTATTGAAGTGTGTCGGTCTCAGGAAGGGCTCTTTCTATCCCAAAGAAAGTATGCTCTTGATTTGTTGACAAAAACGGGAAAGCTTGGGGAACACTAACATTGTCGGGTATTGTGATGCGGATTGGGCTGGTGATAGCGTGGATAGGAAATCAACCACTGGGTACTGCACCTTCATTGGTGGGAAATTAGTCACTTGGAAGACTAAGAAGCAGAAGGAGGTATCATGTTCTAGTGCTGAAGCAGAATATAGGGCTATAAGGAAGCTGACAAGTGAAGTAACTTGGATTAAAGCGCTTGAACGACTTTGGTATTGAACAACCAGGGCCAATTACCTTCCATTGTGATAATCAGGCAGCCATTCACATAGCTTCAAACTCAGTGTTTCACGAGAGGACCAAGCACATAGAGATCGATTGCCATAAGGTTAGGGAGAAAGTTCAAGATGGAACCATTCTGCCATGTTATACAAGGAGTGAAGACCAACTAGCTGACATCTTCACAAATGCAGCAAGTCTCAAAGTTTGCAAGAACATCTTTAGCAAACTTGGGTTGTTGATTTATCACATNACTCCAACTAGATGATCCAAAGGAGAAGAAAGATGAGGCAACAAGAAAAGAAGAAGCTAGGTGGTTCCAAGAAGACCAATCAGTCCTTGGATTCCTCCAAAATTCATTGGACCCATCCATACTTGAAGATCAGAAAGATTGGGAAGGATTGAAGGATCTCTCAAGGTCACCATCTGATTGGGCTACGAGTTTGAGGTTTCTCTTGAATCATTTGGGAAATGATGTGACATGGGATTCAAGACAAGAAGAAGCAAGAACTCCAAATAGTTCACAAGATACCCAAGAGAATGAACAAGGGGCGGTAACTCAAGAACCAACTCCAATCCAATAAAATCTATGGCACAAAACCAAGAACAAGACGACTTGGAAGTGGCTATAGAGAAACCTATTCAACAAATGGAAGAGGAAATGGTTGAAGAGGAGGCTGCACCACCTGTTCAGCAACTAAGGAGGAGTACTAGACATAGTAAAGACCCATCCAATTGGGTAAACACTAGGGTCTTCTACAACAACCAGGCCGTGGCTCATCCCATACAAGTTGTTTGTTCCCTTGACCTCTTGCCATCTAGTCATCAAGCATTCCTTGGAAAGATTGAACAGAGTCAGATTCCGAGGACTTATGAAGAAATTAAGAGCAAGAAAGAATGGTTAGATGCAGTAAGAGATGAGAAGGGAGTTATGGAAAGGAATCATACATGGGATATACAAGAACTTCCTAAAGGCAAGAAGGCTGTAAGTTCGAAGTTGCTGTTCACCATCAACTATAAGAGCAATGGGGACATAGAAAGGTACAAGGCACGTCTAGTTGCAAGAGGTTTTACTCAGACATATGGAAAGGACTATACTGATACATTTGCGCCGGTGGCTAAGCTACCAAGTGTAAGGGTTGTTCTTTCACTAGCTACGAATCTGACTTGGGACTTATGGCAAATGGATGTCAAGAACGCATTCCTCCAAGGAGAACTTGTAGAGGAAGTGTATATGACTCCACCACCAGGCCTTGAAGATCTTTTCAAAGAGGGACAGGTTCTAAAACATAGGAAGGCAATATATCGGTTGAAGCAGTCACCAAGCGCCTGGTATCACAAATTAAGGTCCACACTTACTGACAATGGGTTCAGAAAATCACATTCAGATCATACTTTGTTCACTCGTCAAAACCCCAAAGGAATTGTGGCAGTCTTGGTTTATGTGGATGACCTTATCATCGCAGGAGATGATAAGGAAGGAATTCGGTCCACAAAGGTGTTCTAAAATAGATCATTTGACATCAAAAATCTTGGAGAGTTGAAGTACTTCTTGGGTATTGAAGTGTGTCGGTCTCAGGAAGGGCTCTTTCTATCCCAAAGAAAGTATGGTCTTGATTTGTTGACAAAAACGGGAAAGCTTGGGGAACACTAACATTGTCGGGTATTGTGATGCGGATTGGGCTGGTGATAGCGTGGATAGGAAATCAACCACTGGGTACTGCACCTTCATTGGTGGGAAATTAGTCACTTGGAAGACTAAGAAGCAGAAGGAGGTATCATGTTCTAGTGCTGAAGCAGAATATAGGGCTATGAGGAAGCTGACAAGTGAAGTAACTTGGATCAAAGCGCTTGAACGACTTTGGTATTGAACAACCAGGGCCAATTACCTTCCATTGTGATAATCAGGCAGCCATTCACATAGCTTCAAACGCAGTGTTTCACGAGAGGACCAAGCACATAGAGATCGATTGCCATAAGGTTAGGGAGAAAGTTCAAGATGGAACTATTCTGCCATGTTATAGAAGGAGTGAAGACCAACTAGCTGACATCTTCACAAAGGCAGCAAGTCTCAAAGTTTGCAAGAACATCTTTTGCAAACTTGGGCTTCTTGATTTATCACATACATGATCAAAGGTCCCCTAATCCAAGAGCAACACACTTTTTTCCCTTATTAAGGTTTTGTCCTAAGTGGTTTTCCTTACTAAGGTTTTTAATGAGGTGTTGGCTTGGGTTCCCAAGCTTAAGACTTCAGGGTGATTCAAAGTCTTTAGCTTGAGGGAGAGTATTGACATGGGAAAATCAAATAAGATCTATCTTGACCTACAAGGCAAGTGTGAGCAATTTAATTCATGGAGGGAAAAGAAAATTCAGCTTGAATAACAAGGGAAAAGGAAAAAAAAAGGAGGGAAATTATTATTTAAAATGGTTAATATGGTGATATAGCTGCCTTGGAAGAAGAATCACAGTGACAAGGGCATGTCCATGCTGCACACAGCCTTGGTAACCACACCAAACAGTCATGGCTGCTGCACACAGCTTTGGTAACCACACCAAACGGTCATAAGTCTGTTTGCAGCTCATCCCCTCTCTTCCCATTGGTTGTCAATGAAACACCCTTCCCGGATTATCAGTCCAAAGAGGTTGTTCACTTTCGGATTCACCAAGGAATTCCGAGTCTAAGGTCCATATTTTAGGGTCTTTTATCTAGTTTAAGTCCATTTTTGAGTTATTCTGAGATTCATGAGTTTTTAGAGTCATTTATAGAGTCATGATATAAAAGATCCGGAATTTTATTGAAGTATATGAGTAGGATTCGTTACAACATGATAGTTTGCCCGAAGGCTTACATATTCAACAATCCTAACTACCCGGATCAATACACCACCCATATACTTGGGCCACCAGCCTTGCGCTCAAGCCAAATCCTTACCACGATCACCATATTTTCCTGAAAAAGGCCAAAGCCGCTTAATTATCCTGGACTTAGCCAATATTACTCGATAAGGCTTAAGAAAAATGCATGAATGAATGCAACTCATGCAAAACCCGTTAATTCTCTAAGTTTAACTTAGAATTCGACCAAGACAGACTCGGTTTGGACTTGGGCAGATCTGATCGACAAACCGGCCATGGTAGGAATCACCCGAACCCTTTGGCCAGTCGATACTTGCCCTGAAAGACTCGATCCAGTCTATGGGCAGTCCAAGCCGATTATCTGTCCGGAAAGGTTTCACCCAATCCCGATCACTTGGCCAAGTTTATCCACCAATCCTGCCTTGGATTCCCTTACTCGTCGAACCACCAGCGAAGAGGAATCCATGCATAAAAGGGAAGTGGATTACTCACCTTACCACATCTAGCCCTTAATCGCGTACCGTCAGTGTTGGTTTCCTGATCCAGGGTTCACAATCTCTACCTTACTCGATCTAACCCTTATGTAATATTGCCTTAGAAAATATTCTAGGATTTCTCTTCTCCCAGCGTGCCCTTGTATCGACCCCAAGCCTTCTATTTATAGGGCCCGTGGTCGGTTTTTCATGAACAGTCATGGCTTTTGCTCGACCAATCAACGTTTCTAGTCGAACCGTTGTGCCTGGTCGTGGCACTGGTTCGGCACCAACTGCCCGAGCCAATGCTTTCTGGCCAGTTGGCCCCGACTACCAACCAGCTAGTCCAACTGCCGGCCAGCTCATCCAACTGCCGGTCAGGTCTCCCAGCTGCCGACCAGCTCGCCCAGCTACCGGCCAGCTCGCCCAACTACCGGCCAGCTTGCCCAGCTGCCGTCCAGCTCGCCCAGCTACTGGCCAGCTCGCCCTGCTGTCGGCCAGCTCGCCCTACCCATCTTTACCGAGGATCGGGGGTGTTACAAGTCTCCCCCACTTGAAGTGGATTTGTCCCCGAATCCAGGCCAAGTACCTGATTGGTTTCCCACTCCTCGAACCACTTAGGAAATTCAGCCTTCATTTTGTCTTCGGTTTCCCATGTGATTTCTTCGGTCCCATTGCACTTCCATACTACCTTGACCATCCGAACTACCTTTCTTCTGGTAACTCTTTCCATTCGGTCCATGATCCGAACTGGAATAGCTTCTAAGGTTAGATTTTCCCTTAGTTCAGTAAGTGGTGCAGAAATGACTTTGTCTTGGTCCGATAGGCACTTCCTCAGTTGCGACACATGGAAGACATTATGGAACATGTCCATCTCGGGTCGCAAGTCCAGTTTGTATGCCACTAATCCAACTCTTTCTGTGATTTTAAACGGGCCTAAGTACCTTGGATTCAACTTCCCACTCTTCGAAGTTCGATTCCTTCCTTTAAATGTGATTGTTTTCAAATATACCCAATCACCCACCTTGAACTCCACATTCCTTCTTCGTTTGTCCGCATAACTTTTCTGTCTGTCTTGTGCTTCCTTCATTTTGATCCTTAAGAATTTGATCTTTTTGGTGGTTTCATCCACAATATCTGGTCCAAGGGTCCTACGCTCCCCCACTTCGGTCCAACACAATGGGTCCGACAAGGCCGCCCATACAATGCTTCGTAAGGAGACATTCCGATGCTCGTCTGGAAGCT
Organism: Pugionium dolabratum; assembly: GCA_018901945.1. NCBI lineage: Eukaryota > Viridiplantae > Streptophyta > Magnoliopsida > Brassicales > Brassicaceae > Pugionium > Pugionium dolabratum. The sequence goes on along the minus strand of JAEVFF010000241.1, from coordinate 352,568 downwards.
ATTGTTGTATGAAAACTCGGCCAAGGGCAAATATTTTTCCCATGATCCGCCCCAATCCAAAACACATGCACGCAACATGTCCTCGAGTGTGTGGATGGTTCGTTCGGATTGCCCATCTGTTTGGGGGTGGTAAGCCGTGCTCATGTTCACCCTTGTTCCTAAGGCCTTTTGGAATGCCTTCCAAAAATGGGCCATAAATCGTGGATCCCGATCAGAGACAATGCTTACCGAGACTCCATGCATTCGGACTATCTCTTCCACATAACGTGCTGCAATTCTTTCAGCCCCATCCATTTTCTGAATAGCCAGGAAGTGTGCCGACTTGGTCAGCCTATCCACGACAACCCAGATAGCATCATGCCGTGCCTTGGTCCTTGGTAACCCACTCACAAAATCCATTGTGATATGGTCCCACTTCCATTCCAGAATGGGTAAGTTTTGCAACAGTCCACTCGGGACTTGGTGTTCTGCTTTGACCAGTTGGCAAGTCGGACACTTAGCCACCCATTCAGCCACATTTCTCTTCAGTCCTGCCCAATGGTAGTACCGCTTCAAGTCTCGGTACATCTTACTCGCACCCGGGTGAATTGTGAATCTGGACTGATGTGCTTCCCTTAGGATTTCTTCCCTTAATTCCGGTACATTAGGGACGCACACTCGTCCTCTTATCACAATTGTCCCGTTGTTCGATTTCCCATACTCGGACTGATTGTTCTGGACCGCTTGGTTCAGCAGTTCATCTTTTTCTTGGGCTATTCGGATCTTACTCAATCGATCTGCCCGATTTGTTGCGTCTATACCTAACGGTTCTGGTTCACTTGATATTGCATTCAAATGCATCATCTTAACCAGTCCGACAAGGGTTTCCACATCCTTTCCCGCATGAACATCCGAACGCCTCCTACTCAAGGCATCCGCCACAAGATTTGCCTTTCCCGGGTGGTAGGCAATATCTAGGTCATAATCAGCCACGAATTCCATCCACCTTCTTTGCCTAAGGTTCAATTCGAGTCGAGTGGAAATGTACTTCAGACTCTTATGGTCGGTAAAAACTTGCACTTTGGCTCCATACAAGTATGACCGCCAAATATTCAATGCGAAGATTACTGCCGCCATTTCTAAGGCAGAGTGGGATAGTATCCTTCATGTTTCCGAAATTGTCTTGATGAATAGGCAATCACCCTACCCTTTTGCATCAGAACAGCACCCAGCCCAGTTCTGGATGCGTCTGTGTATACCGCATAAGGCTCATCCGGTTCAGGTAGTGCAAAGACTGGTGCAGTCGTCAGCATCTCCTTCAACCGTTAGAAACATTCCTCGCACTCGTCTGTCCACTCGTACTTAACATCGTTCCCGGTTAGACAAGTCATGGGGAAAGCCATTTTCGCAAAACCATTGACAAACCGTTTATAGTATCCGGCCAAACCTAGGAAGCTCCTAATCTCAGTTGCATTCCGAGGCCTCGGCCAATCCTTGATAGCCTTAACTTTCTCCGGGTCTACTGACACCCCTTGGTCCGACACAATGTGTCCCAAGAACCCAATACTTCTCTGCCAAAAGCTACACTTGCTTAGCTCGGCGTAAAGCTTGTGCTCCCTTAACCGTTCCATCACCACCCTTAGATGATTTTGGTGCATTTCATGGCCCCTTGAATAGACGAGGATGTCATCAATGAAAATGATAACAAACTCATCTAAACAATCCCGAAATACCCTATTCATCATCTTCATAAAGGCTGCCGGTGCATTGGTTAAACCGAATGGCATCACTACAAACTCCTAGTGTCCATATCTTGTCCGGAAAGCTGTCTTCCGAATATCCGATGCTCAATCGGAATTTGGTGATATCCTTGGGCCAAATCGATCTTTGAGAACCAGGTCGCACCTCTGAGTTGATCCAACAACTCATCAATTCGGGGTAATGGGTACTTGTTCTTTACCATAACCCGATTCAATCCCCGATAATCGATGCAAAGCCTAAAGCTTCCATCCTTCTTTTTCACAAACAGCACCAGTGCACACCAAGGTGATTCACTCGGCCTGATGAGTCCTTTATCCAACAGTTCTTCCAACTGTTTCTTTAACTCAGCCATCTCGGCTGGAGCCATACGATATGGCGCTTTCGAGATTGGGGCAATCCATGGTTCCAATTCAATCGTGAATGGATCCGACCTATCAGGCGGTAACCCGGACAAGGTCTGGAACACATCCGCGAATTCATTGACCACTGGGATATCCTTTAACTCCCAACTCTTCTTATTTCCCTCGGTGCTTATTGTGGCTACATAGGTGTGTTGGATCCCTTGGAATTCCAAGGTGTGTTGGATCCCTTGGAATTCCAATCTCCTTCCCTCTTTCTCAAACCGAACTCGGCCCCTATGACACTCTTGGGTCGCCTTGTTCATTCCCAGCCAGTCCATACCCAAGATTACCTCGTAATCCTTGAGTTGGACGACTACCAAGTCGGCCGGCAAACTGACATTCCCAATCATAACCGGGATGTTCCGCACAATTCCCAGAGAATTCATTATTTTCCCTCCAGCCACGTGTACTTTACTCATTCCAGATATGGGTTCTCCTTGAATCCCACTCTTTTTAAACCATTCCGGGCTTACAAAGCAATGTGAAGCCCCGGAATCAAACAGGACGTGTGTTTCAACACCGCCCACAACCAAGGTCCCTACAGATTCATCCTGAATGCTAAGTACCCTACTGTTTATGCATGCCATGCAATGCTCAATTTTTATTTAACAGTTAGGATTATGTACATACCAGTGATCGAGCTATACCTGCCCGTATCGCCCATGTCCCGTGATAGCGCATAAACCCGCGGTGTTACGGCCTGCCTTTTAGCCGTTGGCTCGATTACCCCATGGTAGTCTTTTCGTTCGAGTTGCCTTTCGGCTGTCCCTTTGGGGCAATCCTTCCTGATGTGGCCTGACTTACCACAGTTGAAGCAAGTCCTCGAGTCATCACTCGGCAGTCCTTGCTGTCCGTAATCCATCTTTGGGCAGTTGCGGGTAGCATGTTCCTTGTTACCGCAACGTGCACATGCTCCCATCGCCTTCCAGCATTCCCCACCGTGCCTCCTACCACACGTCTTGCATTCCCTAGCTTTTCCTAGGGGTTGCTGGAGTCATCAACCTTATCCCACTTTCTTTTCCGATCACCACCACTTGACTGGCCATACCGATTCGGGAATTTGGATTCTTTCAACCGGTTCTCCTCCTCGATCCCTTCCTCGATCAAGGCAGCCCTTTCCACCAATTCAGTGACTGATCCGAACTTCTGCGCCAAGCAGTGGTTACGGATTTCGACCCTTAGTCCACGCATGAACCGGCGCACTTGCCCGAGTTCATCTTCAAGATCTCTTCCCGCATAACGCCTTAAGGGGTTAAATTCTTCTTCATATCCCCGGACAGTTCGGTTCCCTTGAACCAATTCCAGGTATGAGCACTCCAATCGGTCCCACGCCTCTGGTGGAAAGAATTTCTTATTGAATTCTCCTTCAAACTCCTCGAAAGTTCGAATCCTTTCACCCAACCGTTTATCCACGGCAACCCACCAGTTATGCGCATCCCCTTCCAGGAAGTGGACTGCGATATCTTTGCGGTAGTCACCGGGACACCTTGTTGACTGAAAGTTCCTCACCAAACGATTCTTCCACTCGTCAGCCTTAATTGGGTCAGAGCCCCGAGCGAAACTACCTGTTTTCAGGTATATCATGTGTTCTAGGATGCTCAAATACCCCACCTTCTTTCTAGCGGACTTAGGTGCGTCATCTAGGATGACCACATCCTGGTTCTCCATAGGAACCGGTTCTTCGCCCATGTGTGGCACCTCAGGAACCGGTGCCTTGGGCTTAACCACCTAAGTCAGTATAGCCAACTGACTTATCACGGTTCTCATTGTGTTCAACATTTCTTGTGGGCTCGGAACCGCATTATGATTTACATCTGCGGCTTCCTGGTCGCGTTGTCCATCTTCACCCGCATGTGTGCGATGAGCAGTAGACTCCTCATCCTCACCCTCCAGATGGTCCTGCTCAGTTGCCGCAACATGCGCCGTAGAAGGCTCAAATACATTCAGATTCGGCAAGGCTCCAATGTTTTGGCTTGGTTCACCACCTCTTTCCTTATCCTTCTTGCTTTTCCCAGTCTTGCCACTCTTGCCCATCTGCAAAACCGTTTAGTTAGTCTCAACATTTAATATGCGCAAGACCTGGTACCCGATGAGTGGTGTCTACTTAACCCAAATCTAACCCGTCCTAGGACCAAGCATGCTCTGATACCAACTTGAAACACCCTTCCCAGATTATCAGTCCGAAAAAGTTGTTCACTTTCGGATTCACCAAGGAATTCCGAGTCTAAGGTCCATATTTTAGGGTCTTTTATCTAGTTTAAGTCCAATTTCGAGTTATCCTGAGATTAGTGAGTTTTTAGAGTCATTTATAGAGTCATAATATAAAAGATCCGGAATTTTATTGAAGTATATGAGTAGGATTCGTTACAACATGATAGTTTGCCTGAAGGCTTACATATTCAACAATCCTAACTACCCGGATCAATACACCACCCATATACTCGGGCCACCAGCCTTGCGCTCAAGCCAAATCCTTACCACGATCACCATCTTTTCCTGAAAAAGGCCAAAGCCGCTTAATTATCCTGGACTTAGCCAATATTACTCGATAAGGCTTAAGAAAAATGCATGAATGAATGCAACTCATGCAAAACCCGTTAATTCTCTAAGTTTAACTTAGAATTTGACCAAGACAGACTCGGTTTGGACTTGGGCAGATCTGATCGACCAACCGGCCATGGTAGGAATCACCCGAACGCTTTGGCCAGTCGATACTCTGCCCTGAAAGACTCGATCCAGTTTATGGGCAGTCCAAGCCGATTATATGTCCGGAAAGGTTTCACCCAATCCCGATCACTCGGCCAAGTTTATCCACCAATCCTGCCTTGGATTCCCTTACTCGTCGAACCACCAGCGAAGAGGAATCCATGCATAAAAGGAAAGTGGATTACTCACCTTACCACGTCTAGCCCTTAATCGCGTACCGTCAGTGTTGGTTTCCTGATCCAAGGTTCAAGATCTCTACCTTTCTCGATCTAATCCTTATCGAATATTGCCTTAGAAAATATTCTAGGATTTCTCTTCTCCCAGCGTGCCCTTGTATCGACCCCAAGCCTTCTATTTATAGGGCCCGTGGTCGGTTTTTCACGAACAGTCATGGCTTTTTCTTGACCAATCAACGTTTCTAGTCAAACCGTTGTGTCTGGTCGTGGCACTGGTTCGGCACCAACTGCCCGAGCCAATGCTAGCTGGCCAGTTGGCCCCAACTACCAACCAGCTCGTCCAACTGCCGGCCAGCTCACCCAACTGCCGGTCAGCTCTCCCAGCTGCCGACCAGCTCGCCCAGCTACCGGCCAGCTCGCCCAGCTACCGGCCAGCTTGCCCAGCTGCCGTCCAGCTCGCCCAGCTACCGGCCAGCTCGCCCAGCTGTCGGCCAGCTCACCCTACCGATCTTTACCAAGGATCGGGGGTGTTACAGTCAACAAGCTCCTCCTCTATTCAAGCTCATGCACAAGTTTAATTCTGAATTGTTTTTTGTTCACATTGTAAATCCTCTATAAAAGGGCTGTAAAGACTCAGTGTATAAGTTAACTCTTAGGAGATTCTTCTCCAGAAGTCTTAGATATTTCTCATTTTCTCATGCTTCTATTTGAGTTTCAAGATTCAATTCTTCACATTTCTCCTCTCTAATCTCCATATTCTTACATCCAATGTCCACGTTAAACGACCTCAATTTTCTATATTGTGACAAAGTTTGAAACAGAAATAGATACGACAAAGCGTCCAAGTAATCCAATCCATCACAAACTGCGTCATGCCATTCTTTAGGCTTCATTTATAAACTTTTATTTAATGAGCACCAATGATCAGTTTTGAATGATCACTTTGACTGACCGGTCAACTTGACATTTGCGCACTAAATCGTCCGTAACTTTTGATTTAGAACTCAGAATGACACAAAACCAGTGCCCACATTAAACTAGCTCAATTTTCTATATTGTGATAAAGTTTGAGACAGAAATAGATACAACAAAGCGTCCAAGTAATCCAATCAATCAGAAACTGCATGATGCCATGCATTATTTTTCATTTATAAGCTTTTACTCAATGACACCAATGATCAGTTTAGAACGATCATTTTAACTGGCCGATCAACTTGTCCTATCTGCACTAAATCGTCCATAACTTTTGATTTGTTGCTCAGAATGACACGAATCCAATTCCCACATTTAGCTAGTTCAATTTTCTATATTGTAACAAAATTTGAGACAGAACTATATACGACAATGTGAACAAGTAATCCTATCTATCCCAAACTACGTGATACCATGAATTATGCTTCTTTTATAAGCCTTTACTCAAGGAGTACCAATGATCAGTTTAAAATGATCACTTTAACTTGCCGATCAACTTGACATGTACACACTAAATCGTCCGTAACTTTTGATTTAGAGCTCAAAATGACACGAATCCAATGTCCTTGTTCAGCTAGCTCAATTTTCTATATGTTGACAAAGTTCGAGACAAAAATAAATAAGACAATACCAAGCTACGTGATGCCATGCATTATATTTAATTTATAAGCTTTTACTCAATAAGCCCAATGATCAGTTTAGAATGATCATTTTAACTGGCTGATGACTTTGTCATGTATCAAAATCGTCGATAACTTTTGATTTATAGCTCTGAATGACACGAATCCAATGCCCACATTAATCTAGTTCAATTTTATATAATTTGGCAAAGTTTGAGACATAAATAGATACGAAAAAGTAATGCATTCAATCCCAACCTGCGTGATGCCATGCATTATTTTTCATTTAAAAGCTTTTACTCAATGAACACCAATGATCAGTTTAGAATGATCATTTTAATTGGCCGAAGACTTTGTCATGTCTGCCCTAAATCATCCATAACTTTTAATTTATAGCTTTGAATGACACAAATCCAATGCCCACATTAATCTAGTTCAATTTTCTATATTGTGAAAAAATTTGAGACATAACTCGATAAGAGAAAGCGTTCAAGTAATCGAATCTATCAAAACTCCTTGATGCCATGCATTATGCTTCATTTACAAGCCTTTACTCAATGAGCATCAATTTCAGTTTAGAATGATCACTTTAACTGGCCGATCAACTTGACATGTCTGCACTAAATCATGTGTAACTTTTGATTTAGAGCTTATATTGACACGAATCCAATCCCCACGTTAAACTAGCTCAATTTTCTAAATTTTGACAAAATTTGAGGCATAAATATAGACGACAAAGAATCCAAGTAATCCCATTTTTCCAAGCTGCTTGATGCCATGCAGTATGCTTCATTTATAAGCCTTAGCTTAATAAGCACCAATTATCAGTTAAAAAACAATCACGTTAACAGTCCACTCAGCTTGACATGTCCGCACTAAATCGTCCGTAACTTTTGATTTAGAGCTCAGAATGACTCGAATCCAATGCCCACGTTATGCTAGCTCAATTTTCTATATGTTAACAAAATTTGAGACCGAATTAGATGCGACAAAGCATTCAAGTAATCCAATCTATCTAAAACTGTGTGATGCAATGCTTATGCTTCATTTACAAGCCTTTACTCAATGAGCACCAATGATCAGTTTAGAATAATCATATTAACTTGCTGATCAACTTGACATGTGCACACTAAATCGTCTGTAACTTTTGATTTAGAGCTCAGAATGACGCAAATACAGTACCCACGTTAAGCTAGATAAATTTTCTATATTTTGACAAATTTTGAGAGGGAAGTAGAGACGACAAATTGTCTAAGTAATCCAATCTATCCCAAATTACGTGATGTCATGCATTGTGCTTCATTTATAAGCCTTAACTCAATGAGCACCAATGATCAGTTTAGAATAATCATATTAACTGGCCGATCAACTTGACACATGCCCGCACTAAATCGTCAGTAACTTTTGATTTAAAGCTTCGAATGACACAAATCCAATACATTCGTTACGCTATCTCAATTTTCTATATTTGGACAAATTTAAGACAGAAACAGAGAAGACAAAGCGTCCAAGTAATCGAATCTATCAAAACTCCTTGATGCCATGCATTATGCTTCATTTACAAGCCTTTACTTGATAAACACCAATGATCAGTTTAGAATTATCACTTTAACTAGCCAATCAACTTGACGTGTCTGTACTAAATCGTCCGTAACTTTTGATTTACAGCTTAGAATGACACGAATCCAATGCCTACATTAAGCTAGTTCAATTTTCTATATTGTGACAAAATTTGAGAAAGAACTAGATACGACAAAGCATCCAAATAATCAAATCTATCCCAAATTGCGTGATGCCATGACTTATGCTTCATTTATAAGCCTTTACGCAATGAACACCAATGATCAGTTTAGAATAATCATATTAACTGGCCGATCAACTTGATAGTTCCGCACTAAATTGTCCGTAACTTTTGATTTTGAGCTCAAAATGATGCGAATCCAATGCCTACGTTAAGCTAGCTCAATTTTCTGAATTAAAAAAAACTTGAGACCAAAATAGACACGACAAAGCGTCCAAGTAATCCAATCTATCCAAAACTGTGTGATGCCATGCATTATGCTTCATTTATAAGCCTTTATTCAATGCGCACCAATGATCAGTTTAGAATAATCATATTAACTGGCCAATCAACTTGACATGTCCGCACTAAATCGTGCGTAACTTATGATTTAGAGCTCAGAATGTCACGAATCCAATGCCCATGTTAAGCTAACTCAATTTTCTATATTGGGACAAAATTTAAGACAAAAATAGATATGACAAAGCGTCCAAGTAATCCAATCAATCCCGAAGTGCGTGATGCCATGCATTATTTTTCATTTATAAGCTTTTACTAAATGAGCGCCAATGAGCATTTTACTTGGCCGATCAACTTGTCATGTCTGCACTAAATCGTCCATAACTTTTGATTTGTAGCTTAGAATGACACGAATCCAATGCCCAGATTTAGCTAGGTCAATTTTCTATATTGTGATAAAATTTGAGACATAACTAAATACGACAAAGCGTTCAAGTAATCCAGTCTATCCAAAACTGTGTGATGCAACGCATTATGCTTCATTTATAAGCCGTTACTCAATGAGCATCAGTAATCAGTTCAGAATGATCACTTTAACTTGCCTATCGACTTGACATGTCCGCACTAAATCGTACGTAACTTTTGATTTAGAGCCTAGAATGACATGAATCATATCCCCACATTAAGGTAGCTTACTTTTCTATATTTTGACAAAATTGGAGACAGAATAGAGATGACAAAGCGTCTAAGTAGTCCAATCAATCCAAATTGCTGGATGCCATGCATTATTTTTCATTTATAAGCCTTTACTTAATGAGCACCAATGATCAGTTTAGAATGATACCTTTAACTGGCCTCTGAACTTGACATGTCCGAAGTAAATCTTCCATAACTTTTGATTCATAGCTCATAATGACACGAATCCAATGCCCACGTTAAGCTAGCTCAAGTTTCTATATTGTGACAAAATTTGAGATAGAAATAGAGACGACAAAGTGTCCAATCTATCCCAAACTACGTGATGCCATGCTTTATGCTTCATTTATAGGCCTTCACTTAATGAGCACTAATGATCAATTTAGAATGATCACTTTAACTGGCCAATCAACTTGACATGTCTGCACTAAATAATCCGTAACTTTTGATTTAGCGCTTAGAATGACAAGAATCCAATGTCCACGTTAAGCTAGCTCAATTTTCTACATTCTGACACAATTTGAGACAGAATAGAGACGACAAAGCATCCAAGTAGTCCAGTCTATCCAAACTGTTTCATGCCAGGCATTATGCTTCATTTATAAGCCTTTACTTAATGAGCACCAAAGATCAGTTTAGAATGATCACTTTAACTGGCCGATCAACATGACATGTACGCATTAAATCGTCGGTAACTTTTGATTTAGAGCTCAAAATGACAGGAATCCAATGCCCACTTTAAGCTAGCTCAATTTTATATATTGTTAGAAAATTTGAGACATAACTAGAAATGACAAATCGTCCAAGTAATCCAATCTATCCAAAACTCTGTGATGCCATGCATTATGCTTCATTTACAAGCCATTACTCAAATGGCACTAATGATCAGTTTAGAATGATCACTTTAACTGGCCGATCAACTTGACATGTCCATACTAAATCGTCCGTAACTTTCTATTTAGAACTCAAAATAACAAGAATCCAAAGCCCACGTTAAGCTAGCTCAATTTTCTATATTGTAACAAAATTTGAGACAAAAATAGATATAAAAAAGCGTCCAAGTAATCCAATCTATCCAAAATTGTGTGATGCTGTGCATTATGCAATATTTCTAAGCCTTTACTCAATAAACACCAATGATAACTAGCCGAGTAACTTGATATAACCGCACTAAATCGTCTATAAATTTTGATTTAGAGCTCAGGATGACACGAATCCAATGCCCATGTTAAACTAGCTCATTTTTCTCTTTTTGACAAAGTTTGAGACATAAATAGAGACGACAAAGCGTCCCACTAATCAAATCAATCCAAACTGCTTGATGCAATGCATTACACTTCATTTATAAGCCTTTACGTAATGAGCACCAATGATCAGTTTCGAATGGTCACTTTAACAGGCCGATCAACTTGACATGTCCGCACTAAATCGTCTGTAACTTTTGATTTTGGGCTCAGAATGATAGGAATCCAATGCCCACGTTAACCTAGCTCAAGTTCTTATAATGTGACAAGAAATAGATAAGACAAAGCGTCCATGTAATCCAATCTATCCCAAACTACGTGATGGCATGCATTATGCTTCATTTATAAGCCTTTACTCAATGAACACCAATAATAAGTTTAGAATAAGCATATTAACTAGCCGAGACACTTGACAGAAATTTGGAACAGAAATAGAGACGACAAAGCATCCAAGTACTCGAATCTATCCCAAATTGCGTGATGTCATGCTTTATGTTTCATTTGTAAGCCTTCACTTAATGAGCACCAATGATCAGTTTAGAATGATCACTTTAACTGGCCAATCAACTTGAGTTGTCTACATTAAATTATCTATAGGTTTTGATTTAGAGCTCAGAATGACACGAATCCAATTCCCACGTTAAGATAGCTCAATTTTCTATATTGGGACAAAATTTGAGACAAAAATAGAGGCGGCAAAGTGTCAAAGTAATCCAGTCTATCCCAAACTATGTGATGCCATGCTTTATGCATCATTTATAAGCCTTTACTTAATGCAGACCAATGATCAATTTAGAATGATCACTTTAACTGGCCGATCAACTTGACATGTCTGCACTAAATCATTCGTAACTTTTGATTTAGAGCTCACAAACACACGAATATAATGCCCACGTTAAGCTACGTCGATTTTCTACAGCATAACAAAATTTGAGACATAAATAGATATGACAAAGCATCTAAGTAATCCAATCTATTCAACACTGTATGATGCCATGCATTATGCTTCATTTATAAGCTTTTACTCAATGAGCACCAATGATTAGTTTAGAATGATCACTTTAACTGGCCGGTCATCTTCATATGTCCGCACTAAATCGTCCGTAACTTTTGATTTAGAGCTCATAATGACACGAATCTAATGCCCACGTTAAGCTAGCTCAATTTTCTATATATTGAAAATTTTGAGACAGATATAGAGACGACAAACCGTCCAAGTAATCAAATCCATTCAAACAGCTTGATGTCATGCATTATGCTTCATTTATTAGCCTTTACTCAATGAGCACCAATGATCAGTTTAGAATGATCACTTTAACTGGCCAATCAGCTCTACATGTACGCACTAAATCGTCCGTATCTTTTGATTTAGAGCTTAGAAACAAATGAATCCAATGCCCACGTTAAGCTAGCTCAATTTACTATATTGTAACAAGATTTGAGACTGAAATAGATACGACAAAGCATCCAAGTAATCCAATTTATCATAAAACTGTGTGATGCCATGCATTATGCTTCAATTATACACCTTTACTCAATGACCACTAATTATAACTTTAGAAAGATCGCTTTAACTTGCCGATCAACTTGACATGTCCACACTAAATCATCCATAAGTTTTGATTTAGAGCTCAGAATTAGACGAATCCAATGCCCATGATAAGCTAGATCAATTCTCTATTTTTTAACAATATGTGAGACAGAAATGGGGACGACAAAGCATACAAGTAATCCAATCTATCACAAATAGCTTGATGCCATGCAGTATGCTTCATTTATAAGCCTTTATTTAATGATCACCAATGATCAGTTTAGAATGATAACTTTAACTGGCCGATCAACTTGACATGTCCGCACTAAATCGTCTGTACCTTTTGATATAGAGCTCGGATTGACACGAATCTAGTGCACACGTTAAGCTAGCTCAAATTTCTATATTGTGACAAAATTTGAGACAAAAATAGAGACGAAAAAGCGCACAAGTAATCCAATATATCCCAAACTGCGTGATGTCATGCTTTATGCTTCATTTATAAGGCTTTACTTAATGAGCACCAATGATCAGTTTTGAGTGATCACTTAAACTGGCCGATCAACTTGAAATTTCCGCACTAAATCGTCCGTAACTTTTGATTTAGAACTCAGAATGACACGAATCCAATGCCCACTTTAAGCTAGCTCAATTCTCAATTTTTGTCAAAATTTGAGACAAAAATAGAGATGACAAAGCGTACAAGTAATCCAATCTATCCCAAACTGTGTGATGTCATGCTTTATTCTTCGTTTATAAGCCTTTACTTAATCAGTACCATTGATCACTTTAGAATGATCCCTTTAACTGGCCGATCAACTTGACATGTCCCACCAAATCATCTATATGTTTTGATTTAGAGCTTAGAATTACACGAATCCAATGCCCATGTTAAGCTAGATCAGTTCTCTATTTTTTGAAAAAATGTGAGATAGAAATGGGGACGACATAGCGTCCATGTAATCCAATCTATCCCAAACAGCTCTATGCCATGCATTATGTTTCATTTATAAGCCTTTATTTAATGAGCACCAATGATCAGTTTAGAATTATCACTTTAACTAGCCGATCAACTTGACATTTCCGCACGAAATCGTCCGTAACTTTTGATTTGGAGCTCGGAATGGCACGAATACAGTGCCCACATTAAGCTAGCTCAATTTTCTATATTGTGACAAAGTTTGAGACAAAAATAGAGACGGCAAAGCTTACAAGTAATCCAATCTATCCCAAACAGCGTGACCCCATGCTTTATGCTTAATTTATAAGCCTTTACTTAATGAGCACCAATGGTCAGTTTTAAATGATCACTTTACCTGGCCGATCAACTTGACATTTCCCCCACTAAATTGTTAGCAACTTTTGATTTAGAGCTCAGAATGATACGAATCCAATGCCCACTTAAGGTATCTGAATTTTCTATATTTTGACAAAATTGGGAACAGAAATAGAGATGATAAACCGTCCAAGTAATCCAATATATCCATAATTGTGTGATTCCATGCTTTATGCTTCATTTATTAGTTTAATTAATGAGCACCAATGATCAGTTTAGAATTATCACTTTAACTGGCCGATCAACTTGATATGTCCGAACTAAATTGTCCGTAACTTTTGATTCAGAGCTCGGAAACACACGAATCCAACGCCCACATTAATCTAGCCTAATTTTCTATATTGTAACAAACTTTGAGACTGAAATAGATATCACAAAGCGTATAAGTAATCCAATCAATTCAAAACTCTATGATTCCATGCATTATGCTTCATTTATAAGCCTTTACTCAATGAGCACCAATGATTAGTTTTGAATGATCACTTTAACTGGCCGATCAACTTCACATGTCTACACTAAATCGTCCGTAACTTTTGATTTAGAGCTCATAATGACACGAATCCAATGTCCACATTAAGCTAGCTCAATTTTCTATATTTTGACAAAATTTGAGACAGATATAGAGACAACAAAGCGTCCAAGTAATCGAATCCATCCAAAAAAGCTTGATGTCATGCATTATGATTCATTTATAAGCCTTTACTTAATGAGTACCAATGATTAGTTCAGAATGTTCTCTTTAAATGGCCGATAAACTTGACATGTCCACACTAAATCGTACGTAATTTTTGATTTAGGGCTTAGAATGACACGAATCCAATGCCCACGTTAAGCTACCTTGGTTTTATATATTATAACAATATTTGAGACAGAAATAGATACGACAAAATGTCCACGTAATCCAATCTATGGAAAACTGGTTGATGCCGCATTATGCTTCATTTATAAGCCTTTACTCAATGAGCACCAATGATCAGTTTAAAATGATCACCTTAACTGGCCGATCAACTCTACATGTACGCACTTAATCATCTGTATCTTTTGATTTAAAGCTTAGAAACGCATGAATCCAATGCCCACGTTAAGGTAGCTTTATTTACTATATTGTGACAAGATTTGAGACTGAAATAGATACGACAAAGCATCCAAGTAATCCAATATATATGAAATTGTGTGATGCCATGCATTACGCTTTGTTTATAAGCCATTATTCAATAAGCACCAATGATTAGTTTAGAACGATCATATTAACAATCCACACTAAATCGTACTTAAATTTTGATTTTAAGTTCAGAATGACAAGAATCCAATGCCCACGTTAAGCTTGCTAAATTTTCTATATTTTGACAAAATTTGATATAGAAATAGAGACGACAAAGCTTCCAAGTAATCCACTATCCCAAACTGTATGACGCAATGCTTTTTGCGTAATTTATAAGCTTTTACTAAAGAGCCCCAATGATAAGTTTAGAATGATTACTTTAAATGCCCTAAAACTTGACATGTAATCCAATCTAATCCAAATTTGAGACAGAAATAGATATGAAAAAGCACCAGTGATCAGTTTAAAATGATCACTTTAACTAGCCGATCAACTTGACTTGTAAGCACAAAATCGTCCATTACTAAATTTAGAGCTCAAAATGACATGAATCCAATGCCCACGTTAAGCTTTTTTGATTTTCTATATTGTGACAAAATTTGAGTCATAAATAGAGACGACAAAACATCGAAGTAATCAAATTCATCCCAAACTGCGTGATCCATGCTTGATGCATCATTTATAAGCTTTTTCTCAATGAGCAACAACGATCAGTTTAGAATAATCATATTAACTGACCGATCAACTTGACATGTCCGCACTAAATATCCCGTAACTTTTGAATTGAGCTCAGAATGACACGAATCCAATGCCCACATTAAGTTAGATAAATTTTCTATATTTTAACACAATTTGAGATAGAACTAGAGACGATAAAGCTTCCAAGTAATCCAATCTATCCAAAACCGTGTGATTGGATGCATTATGCATCGTTTATAAGCCTTTACTCAATAAGCACCAATGATTAGTTCAGAATAATCATATTAACTGTGTGATCAACTTGACATGTCTGTACTAAATCGTTCATAACTTTTGATTTTGAGCTCATAATGACACGAATCCAATGCCCACGTTAAACTAGCTAAAGTTTCTATATTTTGACAAAATTTAAGACAGAAATAGAGACGACAAAAGGTCTAAGTAGTCCAATCTATCCTAAACTACGTGATGCCATGATTTGTGCTTCATTTATAAGCTTTTATTTAAAGAGCAGCACTAATCAGTTTAGAATGATAACTTTAACTGGCCGATCAATTTAACTTGTCCGCCCTAAATCGTCTCTAACTTTTGATTTAGAGCTCCGAATGACACGAATCCAATACAAGTAATCCAATATTTTGCGAAATTTGAAAATAAAATAGAGACGACAAAGCATACAAGTAATCCAATCTATCTCAAACTGCGTGATGCCATGCTTTATAGTTCATTTATAAGCTTTTACTTAATGAGCACCAACGATCAGTTTAGAGTGATCACTTTAACTAGTCGATCAACTTGACTTGTCTGCACTAAATTGTCTGTAACTCTTGATTTAGAGCTCCGAATGACAGAAATCCAATGCCCACGTTAACCTTTCTTAATTTTCTATATTGTGACAAAATTTCGGAGAGAAATAGAGACAACAAAACGTCCAAGTAATCCAATCTATCGCAAACTGCGTGATCCATGCTTTATGCTTCATTTATTAGCCTTTACTCAATGAGCACCAATGATTAGTTTAAAATGATCACTTTAACTGGCCGATCAACTTGACATATCTGCAGTAAATTGTCCATAACTTTTTATTTAGAGCTCAGAATGACATGATTGCAATGCCCACATTAAGCTAGCTCAATTTTCTATATTGTAGCAAAAATTGAGACAGAAAAAGATACGACAAAGCATCCAAGTAATCCAATATATCCAAAACTATGTGATCCCATGCAATATGCTTCATTTAAAAGCCTTTACTAAATGAGAACCAATGATCAGTTCAGAATAATCATATTAACTGGCCGATCAACTTGACATGTCGAACTAAATCGTCCGTAACTTTTGATTTAGATCTCTGAATGACACAAATCCAATGCCCACGTTAAGCTAGGTTAGTTTTCTATATTGTAACAAAATTTTAGAAAAATAGATACGACAAAGCGTCCAAGTAATCAAATATATCCAAAAATTTGTGATGGCATGCATTATACTTCATTAACAAGTCTTTACTCAATGAGCATCAAGGATCTATTTATAATCATATTAACTGGCCGATCAACTTGACATGTCCGCTATAAATCGTCTATAACTTTGGATTTTGAGCTCAGAATGACACGACTCACATGCGCATGTTAAGCTTGTTTAATTTTCTATATTTTGTCAAAATTAGAGACAGAAATAGAAATGACAAAGTGTCCAAGTAATCTAATTTATCCCAAACTGCGTGATGCAATGATGTATGCTTCATTAAGCCAGCTAAATTTCTATATTTTGACAAAATTTGAGACAAAAATAGAGACGACAAAGCGTCCCACTAATCCAATCTTTCTCAAACTGCGTGATGCCACGCTTTATGATTCATTTATAAGCCTTTACTTAAGGAACACCAATGCCAGCTCAGAATGATAACTTTAAGTGGGAAATGAACTTGACATGTCCGCTCTAAGTCGTCTGTAATTTTTGATTTAGAGCTCAGAATGACACGAATCCAATGCCCACGTTAAGCTAACTCAATTTTCGATATTGTAACAAAATTTGAGACAAAAATAGATACGATAAAGCATACAAGTAAGCCAATCTATCCAAAATCGTGTGATGCAATGCATTATGCTTCATTTAGAAGCCTTTATTTAATGAGAACCAATCATCAGTTTTGAATAATCATACTAACTGGCAGATCAACTTGACATGTCCGCACAAAATCATCCATAACTTTTGATGTTGAGCTCAATATGACATGAATCCAATGCCCATGTTAATCTAGCTAAAATTTCTATATTTTGAGAAAATTTGAGAGAGAAATAGAGATGACAAAGCGTCCAAGTAATCCAATCTATCCCAAACTGCGTGATGTCATGCTTTATGCTTCATTTATAAGCCTTTACTTAAAGAGCAGCAACGATCAGTTTAGAATGATCACTTTAACTGACCGATCAACTTTACATGTCCGCAATAAATCGTCCGTAACTTTTGATTTAGAGCTTAGAATGACACGAATCCAATGCTACGTTAAGCTTGCTCAATTTTCTATATTGTAAGAAAATTTGAGACAGAAATAGATACGACAAAGCGAGCAAGTAATCCAATAAATCCATAACTGTGTGATGCCATGCATTGTGCTTCATTTAGAAGCCTTTACTCAATGAGCACCAATGACCAGTTTAGAATAATCATATTAACCGGCCGATCAACTTGACATGTCCGCACTAAATCATCCGTAACTTTTGATTTAGAGCTCAAAATGACACGAATTCAATGCCCACGTTAAGCTAGCTAAATTTTCTATATATTGCAAAATTTGAGACAGAAATAGAGTCGACAAAGCATCCAAGTAATCCAATAAATCCAAAACTGTGATATGCCATGTATGCTTCATTTAGAAGCCTTCACTCAATGAGCACCAATGATCAGGTTAAAATAATAATATTAAGTGGCTGATCAATTTGACATGTTCGCAATAACTCGTCCGTAACTTTTAATTTATAGCTCAGAATGACACAAATCCAATCCCCACGTTCAGCTAGCTAAATTTTTTAATATTTTGCAAAATTTGAGACAGAAATAGAGAAAACAAAGCGTCCAAGTAATCTAATCTATCCCAAACTGCATGATGCCATGCTCTATGCTTCATTTATAAGCCTTTACTCAATCAGCACCATTAATCAGTTTAACTGGTCGATTAACTTGACATGTCTGCACCAAATCGTCCGTAATTTTTTATTTAGAGTTCAGAATGACTCGAATCAAATGTCCACGTTAAGCTAGCTCAATTTTCTATATTGTGGCAAAATTTGAGACAGAAATAGAGACGAAAAGCGTGTAGGTAAACCAATATATCCCAAACTACATGATGCCATGCTTTATGCTTCATTTATAAGCGTTTACTTAATGAGCTCCAATAATTAGTTTAGAATGATTACTTTAACGGGCGGATAAACTTACATGTCTGCAGTAAATCGTTTGTAACTTTTGATTTAGAGCACAGAATGACACAAATCCAATGCCGACGTTAAGCATGCTCAATTTTCTATATTGTAACAAAATTTGAGATAGAAATAGATACACGACAAAGCGTCCAAGTATTCCAATCTATCCAAAACAGTTTGATGCCATGCATTATGCTTCATTTATAAGCCCTTACTCATGAGCNACTCATATGCGCATGTTAAGCTTGTTTAATTTTCTATATTTTGTCAAAATTAGAGACAGAAATAGAAATGACAAAGTGTCCAAGTAATCTAATTTATCCCAAACTGCGTGATGCAATGATGTATGCTTCATTAAGCCAGCTAAATTTTCTATATTTTGACAAAATTTGAGACAAAAATAGAGACGACAAAGCGTCCCACTAATCCAATCTTTCTCAAACTGCGTGATGCCACGCTTTATGATTCATTTATAAGCCTTTACTTAAGAAACACCAATGACCAGCTCAGAATGATAACTTTAAGTGGGCAATGAACTTGACATGTCCGCTCTAAGTCGTCTGTAATTTTTGATTTAGAGCTCACGAATCCAATGCCCACGTTAAGCTAACTCAATTTTCGATATTGTAACAAAATTTGAGACAAAAATAGATACGATAAAGCATACAAGTAAGCCAATCTATCCAAAATCGTGTGATGCAATGCATTATGCTTCATTTAGAAGCCTTTATTTAATGAGAATCAATCATCAGTTTTGAATAATCATACTAACTGGCCGATCAACTTGACATGTCCGCACAAAATCATCCATAACTTTTGATGTTGAGCTCAATATGACATGAATCCAATGCCCATGTTAATCTAGCTAAAATTTCTATATTTTGAGAAAATTTGAGAGAGAAATAGAGATGACAAAGCGTCCAAGTAATCCAATCTATCCCAAACTGCGTGATGTCATGCTTTATGCTTCATTTATAAGCCTTTACTTAAAGAGCACCAACGATCAGTTTAGAATGATCACTTTAACTGACCGATCAACTTTACATGTCCGCAATAAATCGTCCGTAACTTTTGATTTATAGCTTAGAATGACACGAATCCAATGCTACGTTAAGCTTGCTCAATTTTCTATATTGTAACAAAATTTGAGACAGAAATAGATACGACAAAGCGAGCAAGTAATCCAATAAATCCATAACTGTGTGATGCCATGCATTGTGCTTCATTTAGAAGCCTTTACTCAATGAGCACCAATGACCAGTTTAGAATAATCATATTAACCGGCCGATCAACTTGACATGTCCGCACTAAATCATCCGTAACTTTTGATTTAGAGCTCAAAATGACACGAATTCAATGCCCATGTTAAGCTAGGTAAATTTTCTATATATTGCAAAATTTGAGACAGAAATAGAGTCGACAAAGCATCCAAGTAATCCAATAAATCCAAAACTGTGATATGCCATGTATTATGCTTCATTTAGAAGCCTTCACTCAATGAGCACCAATGATCAGGTTAAAATAATAATATTAAGTGGCTGATCAATTTGACATGTTCGCAATAACTCGTTCGTAACTTTTAATTTATAGCTCAGAATGACACAAATCCAATCCCCACGTTCAGCTAGCTAAATTTTTTAATATTTTGCAAAATTTGAGACAGAAATAGAGACAACAAAGCGTCCAAGTAATCTAATCTATCCCAAACTGCATGATGCCATGCTCTATGCTTCATTTATAAGCCTTTACTCAATCAGCACCATTAATCAGTTTAACTGGTCGATTAACTTGACATGTCTGCACCAAATCGTCCGTAACTTTTTATTTAGAGTTCAGAATGACTCGAATCAAATGTCCACGTTAAGCTAGCTCAATTTTCTATATTGTGGCAAAATTTGAGACAGAAATAGAGACGAAAAGCGTTTAGGTAAACCAATATATCCCAAACTACATGATGCCATGCTTTATGCTTCATTTATAAGCGTTTACTTAATGAGCTCCAATAATTAGTTTAGAATGATTACTTTAACGGGCGGATAAACTTTTGTCTGCAGTAAATCGTTTGTAACTTTTGATTTAGAGCACAGAATGACACAAATCCAATGCCGACGTTAAGCATGCTCAATTTTCTATATTGTAACAAAATTTGAGATATAAATATATTCACGAGAAAGCGTCAAAGTATTCCAATCTATCCAAAACAGTTTGATGCCATGCATTATGCTTCATTTATAAGCCCTTACTCATGAGCACCAATTATCAATTTAGAATAATCATATTAACTGGTTGATGAAATTGACATGTCCACACTAAATCGTCAGCAACTTTTGATTTTGCGCTCAGAATGACACGAATCCAATGCCCAATTTAAGCTAATTAAATTTTCTATATTTTAACAAAACTGGAGACAGAAATAGAGACGACAAAGCGTCCAGACATCCAATCTATCCAAAACTGTGTGATGCAATGCATTATGCTTCACTTATAAGCCTTTACTCAATGAGCACCAATGATCAGTTTAGAATAATCATACTAACTGGCCGATCAACATGACGTGGCGCACTAAATTGTCCGTGAACTTTTAATTTTGAGCTCAGAATTATACGAATCAATGCTCACCTTAAGCTTGCTAAATTTTCTATATTTTGACAAAATTTGAGACAGAAATAGAGACGACAAAGCGTCCAAGGAATCCAATCTTTCTTAAACTGCGTGATCTCATGCTTTATGCTTCATTTATAAGCCATTATTTAAGGAGCACCAATGACCAGTTTAGAATGGTAACTTTAAGTGGCCGATCAACTTGACATATCCGCAATAAATCGTCCGTAAGTTTTTATTTACAGCTCAGAAAGACAAGAATCCAATATCCACGTTAAGCTAGCTCAATTTTCTATTGTAACCAAATTTGAGACACAAATAGATACGACAAAGCGTACAAGTAATCCAATCTATCCAAAACTGGTTTAAGCCATGCATTATGAATTTTTTATAAGCCTTTGCTCAATGAGCACCAATTATCAATTTAGAATAAACATATTAAATGGCCGATGAACTTGACATGTCCACACTAAATCGTCAGTAACTTTTGATTTTGCGCTCAGAATGACACGAATCCAATGCCCACATTAAGCTAGATAATTTTCTATATTTTAACAAAATTTGAGATAGAAATAGAGACGACAAAGCATCCAAGTAATCCAAGTAATCCAACCAATCCAAAACTGTGTGATGTCATGCATTATGCTTCATTTATAAGCCTTTACTCAATGAGCACCAATGATAAGTTTAGAATAATCATATTAACTGGCCGATCAACTTGACGTCGCACACAAAATTGTCCGTAAACTTTTGAGTTTGAGCTTAGAATGATACGAATCAATGCCCACGGTAAACTTTCTAAATTTTCTATATTTTGACAAAATTTGAGACAGAAATAGAGATGACAAAGTGTACAAGTAATCCAATCTTTCCCAAACTGCGTGATGTCATGCTTTATGCTTCATTTATAATCCTTTACTTAAGGAGCACCAATGGCCAGTTTAGAATGGTAACTTTAACTGTCCGATCAACTTGACATGTCTGCAATAAATCGTTCCTAACTTTTGATTTACAGCTTAGAATGACAAGAATCCAATAGCCACTTTAAGCTAGCTCAATTTTCTACTGTAACTGAATTTGAGACAAATATAGATACGACAAATTGTCCAAGCTAGTAATCCAATCTATCCAAAACTGTGTGATGCCATGCATTATGTTTCATTTATAAGCCTTTACTCAATGAGCACCAATGATAAGTCTAGAATGATCACTTTAACTGATCGATCTACTTTACATGTCCGCACTAAATCGCCTATAACTTTTAATTTAGAGCTTAGAATGACACCAATCAAATGCCCATGTTAAGCTAGCTCAATTTTCTATATTGTCAAAAAATTTGAGACAGAAATAGAGATAACAAAGTGTCCAAGTAATCCAATCTATGCCAAATTTTGTGATGCCATGCTTCATTTATAAGCCTTTAGTTAAAGAGCACCTATGATCAGTTTAGAATGATCACTTTAACTGGCCGATCAACTTGACATGTACGCACTAAATAGTATGTAACTTTTGATTTAGAGCTCATAATTACCCACGTTACATTGGCTCAATTTTCTATATTATAACAAAATTTGAGAGAGAAATAGATACGACAAAGTATCCAAGCAAGCCAATCTATCCAAAACTGTTAGATGTCGTGCATTATGCTTCATTTATAAGCCTCTACTCATTGAGCACCAATGATCAGTTTAGAATAATCATATTAACTGGCCGATTAAGTTGACATGTATGCACCAAATCGTCTGTATTTTTTGGATTTAGAGCTTTGAATGACACGAATGTAATGCCCATGTTAAACTTGCTCATTGTTCTATATTGTGACAAAATTTGAGACATAAATAGAGATGAAAAACCATCCAAGTAATCCAATCTATCCCAAACTGCGTTATGTTATGCTTTATGCTTCATTAACTGGCCGATAGACCTGACATCACAGTAAATCGCCCGTAACTTTTGATTTTGAGCTCAGAATGACACGAATACATTGCGCACGTTAAGCTAGCTCAATTTTTCTATATTGTGACAAAATTTGAGACAGAAATAGAGATGAAAAAGCATCTAAGTAATCCAATTTATCCCAAACTGCGTTATGCTATGCTTTATTCTTCATATATAAGCCTTTAGTTAATGAGCTCCAATGATAAGTTTAGAATGATTACTTTAATTGGCCGATCAACTTGACATGTCCGCCATAAATCGTCCATAACTTTGATTTTGGGCTTCGAATGACACAAATCCAATGCCCACGTTAAGCTCGCTCAATTTTCTACATTGGAACAAAATTTGATACAAAAATATATTCGACAAAGCGAACAAGTATTCCAATCTATCCAAAATTGTGTGATGTCATGCATTATGCGTAATTTAAAAGCCTTTACTCAATGAGCACCAATGACCAGAATAATCATATTAATTGGCCGATCAACTTGACATGTCCGCACTAAATCGTTAGTAACTTTTGATTTTGAGCTCAGAATGACACATATCCAATGCGCACGTTAAGCTAGATAAATTTTCTATATTTTAACAAAATTTGAGACTGAAATAGAGACGACAAAGCGTCCAAGTTATCCAATATATCCAAAACTGTGTGATGTTGTGCATTATGCTTCATTTATAGCCTTTACTCAATGAGCACCAATGATCAGTTTAGAATAATCATATTAACTGGTCGATCATCTTGACATGCCGTACTAAATCGTCCATAACTTTTGATTTTGAGTTTAGAATGACACGAATTCAATGCTCACGTTAAGCTATCTCAATTTTCTATATTGTGACAAAATTTGAGATAGAATTAGGTACAACAAACCATCCAAATAATTCAATTTATCCCAAACTACGTGATGCCATGCATTATGCTTCATTTATTAGCCTTTAGTCAATGAGCACCAATGATAAGTTTAGAATAATCGTATTAAATGGCTGATCAACTTGACACGTCCGCACTAAGTTGTCCGTAACTCTTTATTTATAGCTCAGAATGATTACAATCCAATGCCCACGTTAAGCTAGCTTAATTTTCTTAATTGTCACAAAATATGACTAAAATTGAGACGACAAAGTGACCAAGTAATCCAATCTATCCCAAACTTCTTGATGTCATGATTTATGCTTCATTTATGCTTCACTTAAAGAGCACCAATGATCAGTTTAGAATGATCATTTTAACTAGCCGATTAACTTGACATGTCGTCATTAAATCGTCCGTAAATTTTGATTTAGACCTTAGAATGACATGAATCCAATGCCCAGTTAAACTAGCTAAGTTTTCAATATTGTAACAAAAGTTGAGACAAAAATAGATACGACAAAGCGTCCAATGAGCCTTTACTCAATGAGCACCGATGATCAGTTTAGAATGATCAATTTAACTGGCCGATCAACCTGATGTGTCCACCCTAAATTTTCCGTAATTCTTGATTTATAGCTCAGAAAGACACCAATCGAATGCCCACGTTAATCTAGCTCAATTTCTATATTCTAGATCACTTTAGAATAACCATATTAACTGGCCGATCAACTTGACGTGTCCGCAGTAAATAATCCGTAACTTTGGATTTTGAGCTCAAAATGACACGAATACAATGTGCATGTTAAGCTTCCTTAATTTTCTATATTTTGTCAAATTTTAAGACATAAATCAAGATGACAAAGCATCCAAGTAATCCAATATATCCCAAACTTCATGATGATATGCTTTATGCTTCATTTGTAAGCCTTTACTTAAAGAGCGCCAATGATCAGTTTAGAATGATCACTTTAACTAGCCGATCAACTTGACATCTACACACTAAATCGTCGTTAACTTTTTATTTAGAGCTCAGAAGGACACGAATCCAATGCCCATGTTAAGCTAGCTAAATTTTCTATTTGGTAACTAAATTTGAGATAGAAATAGATACGACAAAGCGTCCAAGTAATCTAATCTATCAAAAACTGTACAATATCATGCATTATGCTTCATTTATAAGCCTTTACTCAATGAGCACTAATTATCAGTTTAGAATAATCATATTAACTGACCGATCAACTTGAAGTGTCCGCATTATATCGTCCGTAACTTTAGATTTAGAGCTCAAAATGACACGAATCCAATGTCTAGTTAAGCTAGCTAATTTTTCAATATTGTAACAAAATTTGAGACAGAAATAGATACAAAAAGCATCCAATGAGCCTTAACTCAATGAGCAGCGATAATAACTTTAGAATGATCACTTTAACTAGGCGATCAATTTGACATGTCCACACTAAATCATCCAAAACTCTTGATTTAGAGCTCAAAATTACACGAATCTAATGCCCACGTTACGCTAGCTCAATTTTGTATATTTTAATAAAATTTAAGACGGAAATAGATAAGACATCCAAGTAATCCAATATATCTCAAGCATTGTGATGCTATGAATTGTGCTTCACTTAGACGCCTTTACTGAGCACCAATGATAAGTTTAGAATAATCATATTAACTGACCGATCAACTTGATGTGTCCGCCTTAACTCGTCCGTAACTTTTGATTTTGAGCTCAGAATGACACGAATCAATGCCCACGTTAAGCTAGCTAAATTTTCTATATTTTGACAAAATTTGAGACACAAATAGAGACGAAAATACGTCCAAGTAATCCAATCTATCCCAAATTGCATGATGCCATTCTTTATGCTTTATTTATAAGCCTTTACATAAAGAGCACCAATGATCAGTTTAGAATGATCATTTTAACTGGCCGATCAACATGACATGTCCGCACTTAATCGTCTGTAACTTTTGATAAAGATCTTAGAATGACACAAATCCAATGCGCACGTTAAGCTAGCTCAATTTCCTATATTGCAACAAAATTTAAGATGAAAATCCAATGTATCCAAAACTGTGTGGTGCCATGCATTATGCTTCATTTATAAGCCTTTACTCAATGAGCACCAGTGATCAGTTTAGAATGACGTCTTTAACTGGCCGATCAACTTGACATGTGTGCACTAAATCGTCCGTCATTTTTGTTTTAGAGCTCGGGATGACACGAATCCAATACCCACGTTAAGCTAGCTCAATTTCTGTATTGTGACAAAAATTGAAACAGAAATAGATACGACAAAGCATCCAAGTAATCTAATCCATCCCAAACTGCGTGATGCCATGCATTATTTTTTGTTTATAAGCTTTTACTTAATGAGCACCAATGATCAGTTTAGAATGATCATTTTAACTGGCCGATCAACTTGTCATATCTGCACTAAATCGTCCATAACTTTTGATTTATAGCTCAGATGACAGGAATCCATGCCAACATTAAGCTAGTTCAATTTTCAATATTTTGGAAAAATTTGGGACAGAACTAGATACGAAAAAGCGTCCAATTAATCCAATCTATCCCAAACTATGTGATAACATGCATTTTGTTTCATTTATAAGCCTTTACTCAATCAGCACCAATGATCAGTTTAGAATGATCACTTTAACTAGCCGATCAACTTCACATGTCTGCACTAAATCATTTGTAACTTTTGATTTAAAGCTCAGAATGATACGAATCGAATGCCCACATTACAAAATTTGAGAAAGAACTAGACACGACAAAGCGTCCAGGTAATCCAATCTATCCGAAACTGCACGATGCGATGCCTAATGCTTCATTAATAAGCCTTAACTCAATGAGCACCACTGATCAATTTAAAATGATCTATTTAAGTGGCCGATCAACTTGACATGTCTGCACTATATCATCTGTAACAGTCGAAACTGTTGATGCCATGCATTATGATTCATTTATAAGCTTTTACTCAGTGAGCACCAATGATCACTTTAGAAATATCATATTAACTGACCGAAATAAATTGTTCGTACCTCTTGATTTGAGCTCATAATGAAACGAATCGAATGCCCACATTAAGCTAGATAAATGTTTTATATTTTAACAAAATTTGAGACACAAGTAGAGACGACAGAGCGTCCAAGTAATCCAATCTATCCCAAAGTGCATGATGCCATTATTTAGGCTTCATTTATAAGCCTTTACTTAATGAGCAACAATGATCAGTTTAAAATGATAACTTTAACTAGCCGACCAACTTTACAAATACGCACTAAATCGTCCATAACTTTTGATTTAGAATTCAACATAACACAAAATATGTTTCCATGTTAAGCTAGATCAATTCTGTATAATTTGACAAAATTTGAGACAGAAATAGAGAACACAAAGTGTCCAAGTAATCCAATTAATCCCAAACCGCATTATGCCATGCCTTATGCTTCATTTATAAGCCTTTACTAAATGAGCAACACGGATCAGTTTAGAATTATCACTTTAACTGGCTGATCAACTTGACATGTACGCACTAAATCGTCCGTAACTTTTGATTTAGAGCTCAAAAGCACACAAATCAAATGCCCACGTTAAGCTTGCTAAATTTTCTATTTTGTAACAAAATTTAAGACAGAAATAGATACGACAAAGCGTCCAAATAATCCAATCTATCCCAAACTGCATAATGCCATTATTTAGGCTTCATTTATAAGCCTTTAGTTAATGAGCCCCAATGATCAGTTCAGAATGATCACTTTAACTGGCCGATCAACTTGACAAATCCGCACTAAATAATCCGTATCTTTTGATTTAGAACTCAAAATAACACGAAAATCAGTGTCCACGATAAGCTAGATAATTTCTGTATAATTTGACAAAATTTGAGACAAAAATAGAGACGACAAAGCATCCAATTAATCCAATCTATCCCAAACCGCATGATGCCATTGTTTATGCTTCATTTATTAGTCTTTACTAAATGAGCACCAAGGATCAATTTAGAATGATCACTTTAAGTGGTCGTTCAACTTGACATGTACGCGCTAAATCGTCCATAACTTTTGATTAAGAGCTCCAAAATACACGAATCAAATGCCCACGTTAAGCTTGCTAAATTTTCTATATAGTAAAATAATCTAAGACAGAAATATATACGACAAAGCGTCCAAGTAATCCAATCTATCCAAAATTTTGTGATGCCATGGATTATGCTTAATTTATAAGCATTTACTCAATGAGCACCAATTATCAGTTTCAAATGATGACTTTAACTATCCGATCAACTTGACATGTCCGCACTAAATCATCTGTAGCATTTGATCTAGAGCTTAGAGTGACACGAATGCAATGCCCACGTCAATCTAGCTCAATGTCTATATTGTGAAAAAAATTTGAGACTGAAATAGATACGACACAGCGCCCAAGTAATCCAATCCATCCCAAACTGCGTGATGCCTTGCATTATTTTTCATCTATATGATTTTACTCAATGAGCACCAATGATCAGTTTAGAATTATCATTTTGGCTGGCTGATCAACTTGTCATGTCTGCACTAAATCGTCCATAACCTTTGATTTATAGCTCAGAATGACACTAATCCAATGCCCAATTTAGCCTATTTCAATTTTCAATATTGTGACAATGAGACAGAACTTTATACGACAAAGCATCCAAGAAATCCAATCTATCCCAAACTGCGTGATGCCATGCTTTATACTTCATTTATAAGGCTTTTTATAATGAGTACCAATGATCAATTTAGAATAATCACTTTAACTGCCCGATCCACATGATATTTCCGCACTAACATAACTTTTGATTTAAAGCTCATAATGACACGAATCCAATGCCGACGTTAAGCTAGCTCAATTTTCTATACTGTAACAAAATGTGAGACAAAAATGATACGACAAAGCATCCAAGTAATCCAATCTATCGAAAACTATGTGATGCCATGCATTATGCTTCATTTCTAATCCTTTACTCAATGAGCACCAATGATCAGTTTAGAATGATGACTTCAACTTGCCGATCAACTTGACATGTCAGTTTGAGACAGAAGTAGAGATCACAAAGCGTCCAAGTAATCCAATATATCCCGAACAAAATGATGCCTTTCTTTAGGCTTCATTTATAAGCCTTTAGTTGATGAGCACCAATGATCAGTTTAGAATGATGAGTTCAGAATGATACGAATCAAATGCCCACGTTAAGCTAGCTCAATTCTCTATATTTTGACAAAATTGGATAGAGAAATAGAGACGACAAAGCGTCCAAGTAATCCAATTTATACCAAAGTGTGTGATGCCATGCTTTATACTTAATTTATAAATCCTTACTTAATGAGCACCAATGATCAGTTTAGAATGATCACTTTAACTCGTCGATCAACTTGACATGTATGCACTAAATCATGAGTAACTTTTGATTTAGAACAAAATTTGAGACATAAATAGATACGAAAAAGTGTCCAAATAATCCAATCTATCCAAAACTGTGTGATGTCATGCATTATGCTTCGTTTATAAGATTTACTCAATGAGCACCAATTATCAGTTTAGAATGTTGACTTTAACTGGCCGATCAACTTGACATGTACGCACTAAATCGTCTGTAACTTTTTATTTATAGCTCAGAATGACATGAATCCTATGCCCACATTAGTCTAGTTCAGTCTTCAATATCGTGAAAAATTTCGAGACAGAACTAGATACGACAAAGCGTCCAATTATTCCAATTTATCATACGACAAAGCGTCCAATTAATCCAATCTATCACAAACTGCGTAATGCCATGCCTTATGCTTCATTTATAAACCTTTACTCAACGAGCATCAATAATCAGTTTAGAATGATCATTTTAGCTGGCTGATCAACTTGATATGTCCGCACTAAATCATCCGTAATTTTTGATTTAGAGCTCCGAATGAAACGAATCCAATGCCCATGTTAAGCTAGTTCAATTTTCTATATTTTGACGAAATTTGAGACAGAAATAGAGTCCAAAAAGCGTCCAAGTAATCCAATTTATTCAAACTACTGATGCCATGCTTTATACTTCATTTATAAGCCTTTAGTTAATGAGCACCAATGATCTGTATAGAATGATCACTTTACTGGCCATTCAACTTGACATTTCCACACTAAATCTTCTGTAACTTTTGATTTAGAGCTCAGAAGGATACGAATCCAATGCTCATGTTAAGCTAGATCAAATTTCCATATTATAACAATATTTTAGACAGAAATATATACGACAACGCATCCAAGTAATGGAATCAATCAAAAATTGTTTGATACCATGCATTATGCTTCATTTATAAGCCTTTACTCAATGACCACCATTGATCAATTTAAAATAATCATATAAACTGGCCGATCAACTTGACATGTCCTCAGTAAATCATCCCTACCTCTTGATTTTAGCTCATAATGACACGAATCAAATTCCCACATTAAGCTAGATAAATGTCCTATATTTTGACAAAATTTGAGACAAAAGTAGAGACAACAAAGCGTCCAAGAAATCCAATCTATCCTAAACTGCGTGATGCCATTCTTTAGGCTTCATTTATAAGTTGTTAGTTAATGAGCACCAATGATGAGTTTAGAATGATTACTTTAACTTGCTGATCAACTTGACATGTTTGCTCTAAGTCGTCCGTAACTCTTGATTTAGAGCTCAGAATGACACGAATCCAATACCCACGTTATGCTATCTCAATTATCTATATTTTGAAAAATTTTGAGACAAAAATAGAGAAAACAAAGTGTCCAAGTAATCCAATCCATCCAAACTGTTTGATGTCATGCATTACGATTCTTTTATAAGCGTTTTTTTAATGACCACCAATGATGACTTTAGAATGATCACTTTAACTGAATGATCAACTTGACATGTCCACCGTAAATCATTCCTAACTTTTGATTTAGAGCTCTGAATGACACGAATCCAATGCCCATGTTAAGCTAGCTCAATTTTATATATTGTGACAAAATTTGAGACAGAACTAGATACGACAAAGCGTACAAGAAATCCAATCTATCTCAAACTGCGTGATGCCATGCATTATGCTTCATTTATAAGCCTTTAATCAATGAACACCAATGATCAGTTTAAAATAATCATTTTAACTGGCTGATCAACTTGACATGTCCGCACTAAATCGTCCATAACTTTTGGTTTAGAGCTCAAAATGACATGAATCTAATGCTCACGTTGAGCTAGCTAAATTTTCTATATTTTGACAAAATTTGAGACAGAAATAGAGATGAAAAAGCGTCCAAGTAATGCAATCTATCCAAACAGCTTGATGCCATGCTTTATGCTTCATTTATAAGCTTTTACTAAATGAGCACCAATGATCTGTATAGAATGATCACTTTAACTAGACACTCAACTTGACATGTCTACACTAAATCGTGCGTAACGTTTGATTAAGAACTCAGAATGACACGAATCCAATCCTCACGTTAACAATATTTTAGACAGAAATAGATACGACAAAGCGTCCAAGTAATCCAATCTATCGAAAACTGTTTGATGCCATGCATTATGCTTCATTTTAAAGCCTTTACTCAATGAGCACCAATGATCAGTTTAGAATAATCATATTAACTGGTGATCAACTTGACATGTCCTCAGTAAATTGTCCCCACCTCTTTATTTGAGCTTATAATGACACGAATCAAATTCCTACGTTGAGCTAGATAAATGTTCTATATTTTGACAAAATTTGAGACAGAAGTAGAGACGACAAATCGTCCAAGTAATCCAATATATCCCAAACTGTGTGATGCCATTCTTTATGCTTCATTTATAAGCCTTTAGTTAATGAGCACCAATTATCAGTTTAAAATGATCACTTTAACTGGCCGATCAACTTGACACGTCCACATTAAATCGTCCGTACCTCTTGATTTGAGCTCATAACGACACGAATCGAATGCCCACGTTAATCTTGATAAATGTTCTATATTTTGACAAATTTTGAGACAGAAGTAGAGACGACAAAGTGTCCAAGTAATCCAATCTATACCAAAAGGTGTGATGCCGTTCTTTAGGCTTCATTTATAAGTGTTTAGTTAATGAGCCCCAATGATCAGTTTAGGATGATCACTTTAACTGGCTGATCAACTTTCCATGTCCGTACTAAATCGTCTGTTACTTTTGATTTAGAGCTCATAATCACACGAATCCAATGCCCACATTAAACTATCTCAATTCTCTATATATTGAGAAAATTTGAGACCCAAATAGAGACAACAAAGCGTCCAAGTAATCCAATTTATACCAAACTGCGTAATGCCATGCTTTATGCTTCATTTTTAAGGCTTTACTTAATGAGCACCAATGATCAGTTTATAATGATCAGTTTAACTCGCCGATCAACCTGACATGTACGCACTAAATCGTCCGTAACTTTTGATTTAGAGCTTAGAAACACACGAATCGAGTGCCCACGTTAAGTTAGCTCAATTTTCTATATTGTAACAAAATTTGAGACAGAAATAGATAAGACAAAGCGTCCAAATAATCCAATATATCGAAAAGTGTGTGTTGCCATGCATTATGCTTCATTAATAAACATTTACTCAGTGAGCACGTGATGAGGACATCAGGTCGTACATCCAGCCAGGAGACCAGACTGGCCGACCAGGAAGCTTGCCCGAGACAGCCGGACCATCTGGCGCGCCTGCCGGACCAAACAGTACCGCCGGACCCTCGACCTATAGGACCAGACCGGTCAACATCGCCGGCGGAGAGGCCCAAGCTTCCGGCACACTTGGTTGGGACGTGAATGACACCGCCGGTCCCCCTGATGACACCGCCGACTCCGGGATCAACTTGGCCGGTCCTGAAGTCATTCCGGCAGTACCGCGCACAATCCAGCCGGTACAGGCCATCCNAGCCGAGCTGTTTTTCAGGGAGATAGTACGGCTTCATGGAGTGCCAAGGACCATCGTATCAGACAGGGCCACCAAGTTCCTCAGCCATTTCTGGAGGACCCTTTGGAGAAAGCTAGGCACGAAGCTACTCTTCTCAACCACTTGCCATCCTCAAACCGATGGCCAAACTGAAGTTGTCAACATGACCCTATCAACTCTTCTCAGAACAACACTAGGGAAGAACCTAAAGACTTGGGTGGAGAGCCTGCCATTCATTGAGTTCGCCTACAACCGAGCCGTGCACTCAGCAACCAAGAAGACCCCATTTGAAGTGGTATACGGCTTCAACCCTCTCACCCCATTGGAGCAAACACCACTGCCACAGCTGAGATGACCAACCTCAACGGAGCATCCAAAGCAGAGTTCATAAGGAGGTTACACCAGAAGGTAGCAGAAAACTTGGAAAAGAGGACCGGACAGTACGTGACTCATGCCAACAAAGGAAGAAAGGAGGTGATCTTTCAACCAGGCGATTGGTTGTGGCTACACCTACGGCAGGAGAGGTTCCCAAACCTAAGGAGTTCCAAGCTAGCACCAAGAGGAGATGGACCATTCAGAGTGCTCGAGAGGATCCACAACAACGCCTACCGGATCGAGCTGCCAGGTGAGTTTAATGTGTCCAATACGTTCAATGTTACTGACTTGGCCCCTTTCCATGCAGATGATCCAGTTTTGAGGACAAAAACTACTGAAGAGGGAGGGAATGATGAGGACATCAGGTCGTACATCCAGCCAGGAGACCAGACTGGCCGACCAGGAAGCTTGCCCGAGACAGCAGGACCATCTGGCGCGCCTGCCGGACCAGGCAGTACCGCCGGACCTTCGACCTATAGGACCAGACCGGTCAACATCGCCGGCGGAGAGGCCCAAGCTTCCGGCACACTTGGTGGGGACGTGATTGACACCGCCGGTCCCCCTGATGACACCGCCGACTCCGGGATCAACTTGGCCGGTCCTGAAGTCATTCCGGCCAGTACCGCACACAGTCCAGCCGGTACAGGCGATCCAGCCGAGTACACGCGCACTTCCACTTCTACACAAGAGGACTCGGACCAAATGAGCTACCAGCTCCAGAACATGCACTTAGAGGAAGTATCTACACCAGTGGTACCTCCAGGAGCAATGACAAGAAGCAGATCAAGAGCACTCTTCCACAAATTCAGCCTATGGGTCAACAAGCTTCTAGAAGAAGATCGACTAAGGACAATGGGCCAAAAATACAAGGAAGAGTCCAATAGCTTCTCAACAACACAAGGGACATCAGAGACTTGGGCTTTAGTGGCAAGAGAGGTCAAGGCCTAGAGATTTGTAACCCTACTCCAACTCGAAGACTAGGAGCAAGGCGCGTGCATGCCACAAGGACGGCCACCTTCCATTTCTTGGCCGTGAGGTGAGTTAAGGTAAGTTTACATTCGAATATATGCTCTTTCTGTTTTGCAGGGTAGGATCTAGTTGCTTTACATTTTTTAGTCAAGAACATTTTAGAAATAGGTCCTTTTTCGGTTATGCACTTTTGTATCTTTTTCCTTTTGTGCACTTTTGTAAACTTTCCTTTTATTTGTTTGAGTCGACCCTAGAAGGTCAAGCTGTCGAGCATATTAATAAGGCTTCTTCCAGCATTGTAGTTCGACAACCTTTTTGATTATTAATAAAGTAGAACTTTTTCGCTACAAGTTTTCTCTCTAAGAATCTTGTGCGCCTAGAACCTAGTTGAGACCAGCCCTCCTAGCCCTAAGTTTGTGATTTATCACGAGGTTCATCACCCCTCGTGTGGTTCACTTCACCCTTCCATCTTTTACCAACCAGAAAACCCCCATCCAGAAGCCAAAGGTTGAGTTTCTCACCTAATCTTCTACAAACAGCCCACGCGCATACATCCTTGAATCAAGGCTTGTATCAGAAGGCCATGGCAGTTTGACAAGGAGACCAGGCATGATGGCCGAACCAATCTCTACACTTTCGTGCATGACAAGAGAAAGGTCAGCCTAGCTCCTCTCACGCCTGCCCAGGTACATGAGCTTCAACATCAAATGAGTAAGGAAAAGAAGCTCATTAAATCTAATTTTCTTATTCAACCAAGTCATGTACGGAGAGCTTTAGCCTCGAAGGATCTAATTCTTCTAATGGTTTTCAAAGAAGTGTTGAATGTAGAGAAAGAACAGGTAGAGCTACCTCCTAAAATAGCAGCTCTCCTCAACAAGTTCCAGGATGTGTTCCCGGAAGAGATACCAGCAGGCTTATCTCCCCTACGAGGCATAGAGCACCAGATCGACCTCGTACCTGGAGCAGCCCTGCCAAACCGGCCAGCCTACCGGATGAGTCCAGAGGAGTCTAAGGAGCTTGAGAAGCAAGTCAAGGAGCTCCTGGAGAAAGGCTATGTTCGAGAGAGCCTCAGTCCATGTGCCGTACCAGTGCTGCTAGTGCCCAAGAAGGATGGAACTTGGCGAATGTGCATGGACTGCCGACCAATCAACAACATCACAGCCAAGTACCGGCATCCGATACCACGGCTGGATGACATGCTAGATGAGCTGAGTGGAGCCACGGTCTTCTTCAAGATAGACCTCAAGAGTGGATACCACCAGGTCAGGATGAAGGAAGGTGATGAGTGGAAGACTGCTTTCAAGACAAAGCAGGGGCTCTATGAATGGACAGTCATGCCATTCGGCTTGACTAATGCCCCAAGCACCTTCATGCGTCTTATGAACCAAGTTCTTAGGGCGTACATCAGTAAGTTCGTTCTAGTTTATTTCAATGACATTTTAGTTTACAGTAAATGCTTAAGGGATCACCTCACACATCTTGAGTTGGTGCTTAAAACCCTTCGACAAGAAGAGCTCTATGCCAACCTCAAGAAGTGCATCTTTTGTACTGATAAACTTGTATTCTTAGGTTTTGTTGTAAGTTCACAGGACTTACAGGTTGATGAAGAGAAGATTCGAGCCATACAAGAATGGCCAACACCAAGCAAAATCAGCCAAGAAATAGAAGGTGGCTGTCCTTGTGGCATGCACGTGCCTTGCTCCTAGTCTTCGACTTGGAGTAGGGTGAGGAATCTTTGGGCCCTGATCTCTCTTGCCACTAAAGCCCAAGTCTCTGAAGTCCCTTGCATTGTTAAGAAACCTTTGGACTCTTCTTTGCACTTCTGGCCCACTGTCCTTAGTCGATCTTCCTCTAGGAGCTTGTCGACCCATAAGCTGAACTTGTGGAAGAGTGCTCTTGATCTGCTCCTTGTCATTGCTCCTGGTGGAACCACTGGTGTAGAGACTTCCTCTAGATGCATGTCCTGAAGCTGGTAGCTTATCTGGTCCGAGTCTCCTTGTGTAGATGCTGAAATGCCCGTGTACTCGGCTGGATCGGCTGTACCAGCTGGACTGTGCGAGGTGCTGGCCGGAATGCCTTCTGGACCGGCCAAGTTGATCCCGGAGTCGGCGGCGTCACCAAGGGGACCGGCGGTGTCATCCACATCGCCACCAATTGTGCCGGAGGTTTGGGCCTCTCCGCCGGAAATGCTGATCGGTCCGGTCCTGTTGGTCGAGGGTCCGGCGGTACCGCTTGGGCCGGCAGACGTGCCAAATGGCCCAGCTGTCTCGGGCAAGCTTCCTGGTCGGCTAGTCTGGTCTCCTGGCTGGCCATACGACCTGATGTCCCCATCAAACCGGGTAAACAATCATGATATGAAATTGACACCTCCTAGTTTTGCAGGAAAAGTAGACCCCGAGGCCTATCTAGATTGGGAGAGGAGGATGGACAACATCTTCGATTATTACAACCAACCAGGCCCTAGGAGAGTCTCCATGGCAGTAGCACAACTCACGGATAATGCCCTCATCTGGTGGGATCGTGAGGCTTCTGACAGAAGGAGGAGGAGATTGAGACTCGTAGACTCTTGGGTCAACATGAAGGACCCTCATGAGCCAAAGGTTTGTTCCACCCTATTTCCATAGGGATTTGCAACGACGTTTTCGTACTTTTAAGCAGGGCACCATATCAGTAGAGGAGTACTATGAAGAGTTTGAGAGGCTAAGGAACAGGCTGGAGCTCAATGATGATGAAGAGGCATTGATGGCGCAATTCTTGGATGGACTGCAAGAGAGAATCAGCCCCAAAGTGGAGAGACAAATCTACAATGATTTTAAGGAGTTGTTCCATCTATCTGTCCACACTGAGCAGCACATCAGGCGTAAGAGCCAAGGCCTACGCAGCAAGCCTAAGACGCCTTGGGCACCAAGCAATAGCCCCAAGCCCGTAGCCAAAGGCAAGAGCATAGAGATCGAATCACGGTTCAAGAGCAAGCCTCCTGAGCAAACCCATAACCAGAGAGATGTGTGAGGTGTTCCCGTAGGCACTTACTATAAACTAATATATCATCAAAGTAAACCACTACAAACTTACTGATGTACGCCCTAAGAACATGGTTCATAAGGCGCATGAAGGTGCTTGGGGCATTAGTCAAGCCAAAAGGCATGACTGTCCACTTGTATAGCCCTTGCTTTGTCTTGAAAGCAGTCTTTCATTCATCACCTTCCTTCATCCTGACCTGGTGGCATCCACTCTTGAGGTCTATCTTGGAGAAGACCGTGGCTCCACTCAGCTCATCTAGCATGTCATCCAGCCGTGG
The DNA here is from genome assembly GCA_018901945.1 of Pugionium dolabratum. Lineage (NCBI taxonomy): Eukaryota > Viridiplantae > Streptophyta > Magnoliopsida > Brassicales > Brassicaceae > Pugionium > Pugionium dolabratum. The sequence goes on along the minus strand of JAEVFF010000241.1, from coordinate 314,928 downwards.
TATTGGATGCCGGTACTTGACAGTGATGTTGTTGATTGCTCGGCAGTCCACGCACATTCGCCAAGTCCCATCTTTCTTGGGCACTAGTAGCACTGGTACGGCACATGGACTGAGGCTCTCTCGAACATATCCTTTATCCAGGAGCTCCTTGACTTGCTTCTCAAGCTCCTTGGACTCCTCTGGACTCATCCGGTAGGCTGGCCGGTTGGGCAGGGCTGCTCCGGGCACTAGATCGATCTGGTGTTCTATGCCACGTAAAGGAGGCAAGCCTGCTGGTATCTCCTCTGGAAACACATCCTGGAACTTGTTGAGGAGAGTTGCTACTTCAGGAGGTAGCTCTACCTGTTCCTGTTCTATACTCAAGATTTCTTTGAAGACCATTAGTAACATTAAATCCTTCGAGGCTAAAGCTCTCCGGACATGGCTTGGTTGAATAAGAAAATTAGACTTGATAAGTTTCTTTTCCTTACTCATTTGGAGTTGTAGCTCGTGTACCTGGGCAGGTGTAAGAGGAGCTAGGCTGACCTTTCTCTTGTCATGCACGAAACTGTAGAGATTGGTTCTGCCCTCATGCCTGGTCTCTTTGTCAAACTGCCATGGTCTTCCTAGTAGAAGATGGCCAGCTTGCATGGGCACCACGTCGCACACGACCTTGTCTTGGTACTTGCCCACACTGAATGGCACAGTGACTTGCTCATGAATCTTGAGCTCCACTTTGTCATCAAGCCATCTCAGTCTATATGGTCGAAGATGCCGTGTCCTCTCTAGACCTAGCTTTTCAACCATATACGCACTAGCAACGTTAGTGCAAGAACCACCATCTATGATGAGGTTACATACCTTTCCCTTGATGGTGCAACGGCTGTGGAAGATGTTCTCCCTTTGGATGGTCTCTGAAGGAACCACCATTGCACTGAGGATACGTCTAGTGACCAGCACTTCCCCCACATCAGGGTACTCAATGTCACCATATTCCTCTTCTGGTTCATAGTCCTCTTCATCTTGGAACTCATATTCTCCAGCCTTTGTAATCAGCATGACCCGGTTGTTTGGGCACTCCCTTGAGATGTGTCCACGACCCCTACACTTGAAACAAGTGATGTCACGTGATCTTTGAGAGTTAGAAGACTTACCAGGCTCTCTCTGGTCACGGGTGGGTTCAGGAGGCTTGCTCTTGAACCTTGACTCGATCTCTATGCTCTTGCTTTTGTCTACGGGCTTAGGCATGTTGTTTGGTGCCCAAGGTGTCTTAGGCTTGCTGCGGATGTCTTGGCTCTTACGTTTGATGTGCTGTTCAGCTTGCACAGATAGGTGGACAAGTCCTTGAAGTCGTTGTAGATTTGCCTTTCCACCTTGCAGCTGATCCTTTCTTGGAGTCCATCCAAGAATTGCGCCATCAATGCTTCTTCATCATCTTTGAGCTCCAATCTGTTCCTTAACCTCTCGAACTCTTCATAGTACTCCTCTACTGATCTGGTACCCTGCTTAAGAGTACGAAAACGTCGTTGCCAATCCCTATGAAAGTAAGGTGAAACAAACCTTTGTCGCATGAGGTCTTTCATGTCGACCCATGAGTCTATGGGCCTCATTCTGTTCCTCCTTCTGTCAGATACCTCACGATCCCACCAGATGAGGGCATTGTCCGTGAGTTGTGCTACTGCCATTGAGACTCTCCTAGGCCCTGGTTTGTTGTAATGATCAAAGATATGATCCATTCTTCTCTCCCAATCTAGGTAAGCCTCGGGGTCTACTTTTCCTGCAAAACTTGGAGGAGTTAGCTTAACATCAGGATGAGTTACCCGGTTGTAGGCGTGTTCATCTCCATCCTCATGATGTCTAGGAGGCATCCTTGGTCTCTGGTGAAGACCATATGGCTCCAAGCCATCATCCTCTGCCTCTGGTTGTCGTGGAGGCCCTCTCGGCCTATGGTGATAGTGATGAGGTTGTGTGTCCTCATCTCCATCTGGTTGGGGCTCCTCCTGTTCATGCAGTGTCCTAAGGTGCTCAGGACCCTCAGGACGGTCTTGCTCAGCTCTCACGTGCCTTATGGCCTGGAATCTCACAGGCCTCTCCACGCGCTCCAATCTCTCGCCCATGGATGCGAGTTGCGTTTGGAGGGTGGTGAACATGGCCATCATGGCTTCGGTTGCTTCTCTATTTTTTTCTGCCATTGTATGCTACAAAGAAAGAAGACAAGTTATGATACTCCTAAATTATTAGGAGGGTTTTCTTTTTATAAGGGATTTGAAAAAAATGCAAAAAGGAAAGTTCTAAGGAATGGAAAATTCGAAAATATGGAGATTTGAATAAAAGGAAATTTTCTTGACAACTATTGCTAGCTGTCCAAATCTTTTGGTATTTTTCCTATTTTCTTTTCTTTTCTTGTTCTTTTCTTTTAATTTAACTTAAAAATAATAGAAATATGATTCTAACAAAAAGGAAAGTCGAATATAGCAGTGCAAGAATGATTCTAGAACCTAGTGATGCACGTAGGAACTAGATGCACTCGGTATGAACTTAGATGTTATTTTTATGATTTTCTGGAATGAAACTTAAACTAATGCAATAACAAGAAACAAAACAAGCTAAAGGATAGAAACAACCTGGTTTAGGAGCTTTAAGCTCTGATACCAAAATGATACAAGCCTCGATTCAAGGCTTATATGCGCGTGGGCTGTTTGGAGAAAGTTAGGTGAGAAACTCGACCTTAGACTTCTTGGATAGGGGTTTTTGGGTTGGTATTCGATGGAAAGGTGAAGTGAACCACACGAGGGGTGATGAACCTCGTGATAAATCACAAACTTAGAGCTAGGAGGGCTGGTCTCAACTAGATTCTAAGCGCACAAGATTCTTGAGAGAAAACTTGTTGGGGAAAAAGTTCTACTTTATTAATATCAAAAAGGTTGTCGAACTACAATGCTGGAAGGAGCCTTATTAATATGCTCGACAGCTTGACCTTCTAGGGTCGACTCAAATAAGAAAAGGAAAATTTACAAAAGTGCACAAAAGGAAAAGATACAAAAGTGTATAACCGAAAAAGGACCTATTCCTAAAATGTCTTTGACTCAATAAATGTAAATATTCTAGATCCTACCCTGCAAAACAGAAAGAGAAAATATTCTTATTGAAAACTTACCTTACTTACCTCACGGCCAAGAAATGGAAGGTGGCCGTCCTTGTGGCATGCACGCGCCTTGCTCCTAGTCTTCGACTTGGAGTAGGGTTAAAATCTTTGGGCCCTGACCTCTCTTGCCACTAAAGCCCAAGTCTCTGATGTCCCTTGTGTTGTTGAGAAGCCTTTGGACTCTTCCTTGCACTTCTGGCCCATTGTCCTTAGTCGATCTTCCTCTAGGAGCTTGTCTACCCATAAGCTGAATTTGTGGAAGGGTGCCCTTGATCTGCTTCTTGTCATTGCTCCTTGAGGTACCACTGGTGTAGAGACTTCCTCTAGGTGCATGTCCTGGAGCTGGTAGCTCATCTGGTCCGAGTCTTGTTGTGTAGAAGTGGAAATGCGCGTGTACTCGGCTGGATCGGCTGTACCGGCTGGATTGTGCGAGGTACTGGCCGGAATGCCTTCAGGACCGGCCAAGTTGATCCCGGAGTCGGTGGCATCACCAAAGGGACCGGCGGTGTCATACACATCGCCACCAAGTGTGCCGGAAGCTTGGGCCTCTCCGCCGGCAATGCTGACCGGTCTGGTCCTATTGGTCGAGGGTCCGGCGGTACTGCTTGGTCCGGCAGACGTGCCAAATGGCCCGGCTGTCTCGGGAAAGCTTCCTGGTCGACCAGTCTGGTCTCCTGGCTGGATGTACGACCTGATGTCCTCATCACCGTCCCATAGGCGTTGCAAAATTCGGACGGTTTTATTTCTGTCGGAAATGCCAGCGGAAACAAGATTTAATAGCTATTTAACGTATAAACATTAATACAATTTCTGCAATTAGAAGAATTTATGAAGTTTGTGTAATTTATGAAAGAAAAATACAGTTTACGTAGTTAAAGGAAGACCCAAAAAGTACAGGTGGAAATAGGTTTAGTCGCATAAGTTTGTGTAGTTGACGGAAGTAAACCCTTAATGTTTTCTTGTAGTGCATGAATCCAATGCCCACGTGAAGCTAGCTCAATTTTCTATATTTTGACAAAACTTGAGACACAAATAAAGACAAAAAACTTCCAAGTAATCCTATCAATCCCAAAATGTGTGATTCCATGCTATATGTTTCATTTATAATCCTTTATTTAATGGGCACCAATGATCAGTATGGAATCATCACTTTAAAGGGCCAATCAACTTCACATGTCCGCACTAAAAACATTTGTAACTATTGATTTAGAGCTCAGAAACACATGAATCCAATGCCCATGTTAAGCTAGCTGAATTTTCTATATTGTCAGAAAGTTTGAGACAGAAATAGATATGACAAAACGTCCAAGTAATCCAATCCATCTCAAACTGCGTGATGCTATGTATTATTTTTCATTATTAAGCTTTTACTCAATGAGCCTCATTGATTAGTTTAGAATGATAATTTTAACAGGCCGATCAACTTGTCATGTATGCACTAAATCGTCCATACCTTTTGATTTATAGCTTAGAATGACATGATACCAATGCCCACACTAAGTTAGTTCAATTTTCTATATTGTGACAAAATTTGAGACAGAACTAGATATGACAAAACGTACAAGTAATCCAATCTATCCAAAACAGTGTAATGCCATGCATTATGCTTCATTTATAAGCCTTTACTCAGTGGGCACCAAACATCAGTTTAGAATGATCACTTGAACTGACCGATCAACTTGACATGTCTGCACTAAATCGTCTGTAACTTTTGATTTAGAGCTCAAAATGACACGAATCAAATTCCCACATTAATCAAGCTCAGTTTTCTATATTTTGACAAAATTTGAGACAGAAATAGAGATGACAAAGCATCCAAGTAACCCATTCTATCCAAACTGATTGATGCCATGCATTATGCTTCATTTCTAGGCCTTTACTTAATGAGCACCAATGATCAGTTTATAATGATCACTTTAATTAGCCGATCAACTTGACATGTCCGCATTAATCGTCCGTAACTTTTGATTTAGTCAGAATGACACGAATCAAATGCCCACGTTAAACTAGCTCAATTTTCTATAGTGTGACAAAATTTGAGACAGAACTAGATAGATAAAGACTGCAAGTAATCCAATTTATCAAAAACTGTGTGATGCCATGCTATATGCTTCATTTATAAGCCTTTACTCAATGGGCACTACTGATCAGTTTAGAATGATCACTTTAACATGTTGATTTAGAGCTCAGAATGACATGAATCCATTGCCGACGTTAAGCTAGCTCAATTTTCTATATTTTGACAAAATTTGAGACATAAATAGAGACGAAAAACTTCCAAGTAATCCAATCAATCCCAAAATGCATGATTCCATGCTTTATGTTTCATTTATTATCCTTTATTTAGTGAGCACCAATGATCAGTTTGGAATCATCACTTTAGCTGGCCGATCAACTTGACATGTCCGCACTAAAACATCTGTAATTTTTATTTAGAGCTCAGAAACACATGAATCCAATGCCCATGTTAAGCTAGCTTAATTTTCTATATTGTCAAAAAATTTGAGACAGAAATAGATATGACAATTCGTCCAAGTAATCCAATCTATCTCAAAGTGCATGATGCTATGTATTATTTTTCATTATTAAGCTTTTACTCAATGAATATCATTGATTAGTTTAGAATGATAAGTTTAACAGGCCGATCAACTTGTCATGTATGCACTAAATCTTCCATACCTTTTTATTTATAGCTTAGAATGACATGAAACCAATGCCCACATTAAGTTAGTTCATTTTTCTAATTGTGACAAAATTTGAGACAGAACTAGGTATGACAAAACGTATAAGTAATCCAATTTATCCAAACTGTGTGATGCCATGCATTATGCTTCATTTATAAGCCTTTACTTAGTGGGCACGAAAGATCAGTTTACAATGATCACTTTAACTGGCCGATCAACTTGACATGTACGCACTAAATCGTCCGTAACTTTTGATTTAGAGCTCAAAATGACACGACTCCAATACCCCACGTTAATCTAGCTTAGTTTTCTATATTTTGACAAAATTTGAGACAGAAATAGAGACAACAAAGCATCCAAGTAACCCATTCTATACAAACAGATTGATGCCATGCATTATGCTTCATTTCTAAGCCTTTACTTAATGAGCACCAATGCTCAGTTTATAATGATCACTTTAATTAGCCGATCAACTTGACATGTCCGGATTAATCGTCTGTAACTTTTGATTTAGAGCTCAGAATGGCACGAACTAAATGCCCACGTTAAACTAGCTCAATTTTCTATAGCGTGACAAAATTTGAGACAGAACTAGATAGATAAAGAGTGCAAGTAATCCAATTTATCAAAAATTGTGAGATGCCGTGCTTTATGCTTCATTTATAACCCTTTACTCAATGGGCACCAATGATGAGTTTAGAATGATCACTTTAACTGCCCGATCAACTTGACATATCCGAACTAATCATCCGTAACTTTTGATTTAGAGCTCAGAATGACATGAATCCAATGCCCACGTTAATCTAGTTCAATTTTCTATATTTTGACAAAATTTGAGACATAAATAGAGACGGAAAACTTCCAAGTAATCCAATCAATCCCAAAATGCATGATTCCATGCTTTGTGTTTCATTTATAATCCTTTATTTAATGAGCACCAATGATCACTTTGGAATCATCACTTTAACTGGCCGATCAACTTGACATGTCCGCACTAAAAGATCTGTAACTTTTGGTTTAGACCTCAGAAACACATGAATCCAATGCCCATGTTAAGGTGGCGCAATTTTCTATATTGTCAAAAAATTTGAGACAGAAATAGATATGACAATGTGTCCAAGTAGTCCTATCTATCTCAAATTGCATGATGATATGTATTATTTTTCATTATTAAGCTTTTACTCAATGAACATCATTGATTAGTTTAGAATGATAAGTTTAACAGGCCGATCAACTTGTCATGTATGCACTAAATCGTCCATACCTTTTGATTTACAGCTTAGAATGACATACACCAACCCCACATTAAGTTAGTTCAATTTTGTATATTGTGACAAAATTTGAGAAAGAACTAGATATGACAAAACGTACAAGTAATCCAATTTATCCAAAACTCTGTGATGCCATGCATTATGCTTCATTTATAAGCCTTTACTCAGTGGGCACGAAAGATCAGTTTACAATGATCACTTTAACTGGCAAATCAACTTGACATGTACGCACTAAATCGTCCGTAACTTTTGATTTAGAGCTCAAAATGACACGAATCCAATACTCACGTTAATCTAGCTCAGCTTTCTATATTTTGACAAAATTTGAGACAGAAATAGA
>JAEVFF010000241.1:228584-307240 GCA_018901945.1 Pugionium dolabratum | reverse complement strand
TCAAATTCCCACATTAATCAAGCTCAGTTTTCTATATTTTGACAAAATTTGAGACAGAAATAGAGATGACAAAGCATCCAAGTAACCCATTCTATCCAAACTGTTTGATGCCATGCATTATGCTTCATTTCTAGGCATTTACTTAATGAGCACCAATGATCAGTTTATAATGATCACTTTAATTAGCCGATCAACTTGACATGTCCGCATTAATCGTCCGTTACTTTTGATTTAGTCAGAATGACACGATCAAATGCCCACGTTAAACTAGCTCAATTTTCTATAGCGTGACAAAATTTGAGACAGAACTAGATAGATAAAGAGTGCAAGTAATCCAATTTATAAAAAACTGTGTGATGCCATGCTATATGCTTCATTTATAAGCCTTTACTCAATGGGCACTAATGATCAGTTTAGAATCATCACTTTAACTGGCTGATCAACTTGACATGTCCGAACTAATCATCCGTAACTTTTGATTTAGAGCTGAGAATGACATGAATCCATTGCCGACATTAAGCTAGCTCAATTTTCTATATTTTGACAAAATTTGAGACATAAATAGAGACGAAAAACTGCCAAGTAATCCAATCAATCCCAAAATGCATGATTCCATGGTTTATGTTTCATTTATAATCCTTTATTTAGTGAGCACCAATGATCAGTTTGGAATCATCACTTTAACTGGCCGATCAACTTGACATGTCCGCACTAATCATCCGTAACTTTTGATTTGGAGCTCAGAATGACATGAATCCAATGCCCACGTTAAGCTAGCTCAATTTTCTATATTTTGACAAAATTTGAGACATAAATAGAGACGAAAAACGTCCAAGTAATCCAATCAATTCCAAAATGCATGATTCCATGCTTTATTTTTCATTTATAATCCTTTATTTAATGAGCACCAATGATCAGTTTTGAATCATCCCTTTAACAGGCCGATCAACTTGACATGTCCACACTAAAAGATCTGTAACTTTTGATTTAGAGCTCAGAATGACATGAATCCAATGCCCATGTTAAGCTATCGCAATTTTCTATGTTGTCAAAAAATTTGAGACAGAAATAGATATGACAAAGCGTCCACGTAATCCTATCTATCTCAAAGTTCATGATGATATGTATTATTTTTCATTATTAAGCTTTTACTCAATGAACATCATTGATTAGTTTAGAATGATAAGTTTAACAGGCCGCTCAACTTGTCATGTATGCACTAAATCGTCCATACCTTTTGATTTATAGCTTAGAATGACATGAAACCAGTGCCCACATTAAGTTAGTTCAATTTTCTATATTGTGACAAAATTTGAGACAGAACTGGATATGACAAAACGTACAAGTAATCCAATTTATCCAAAACTGTGTGATGTCATGCATTATGCTTCATTTATAAGCCTTTACTCAGTGGGCACGAAAGATCAGTTTACAATGATCACTTTAACGGGCCGATCAACTTGACATGTATGTACTAAATCGTCCGTAACTTTTGATTTAGAGTTCAAAATGACATGAATCCAATACCCATGTTAATCTAGCTCAGTTTTCCATATTTTGACAAGCTTTTAGACAGAACTAGAGACGACAAAGCATCCAAGTAACCAATTATATCCAAAATGATTGATGCCATGCATTATGCTTCATTTCTAAGCCTTTACTTAATGAGCACCAATGACCAGTTTATAATGATCACTTTATCTAGCCGATCAACTTGACATAACCGCATTAATATTCCGTAACTTTTGATTTAGAGCTCAAAATGAAACGAATCAAATGCCCGCGTTAAACTAGCTCAATTTTCTATAGCGTGACAAAATTTGAGACAGAACTAGATAGAAAAAGAGTGCAAGTAATCCAATTTATCCAAGACTGTGTGATGCCATGCTATATGCTTCATTTATAAGCCTTTGCTCAATGGGCACCAATAATTAGTTTAGAATGATCACTTTAACTGCCCGATCAACTTGACATGTCCGAACTAATCATCCGTAACTTTTGATTTAGAGCTCAGAATGACATGAATCCAATGGCCACGTTAAGCTAGCTCAATTTTCTATATTTAGACAAAATTTAAGACATAAATAGAGAAGGAAAACTTCCAAGTAATCCAATCAATCCCAAAATGCGTGATTCCATGCTTTATGTTTCATTTATAAGCCTTTATTTATTGAGCACCAATGATAAGTTTGGAATGATCACTTTAACTGGCCGATCAACTTGACATGTCCGCACTAAAACATCTGTAACTTTTGATTTAGAGCTCACAAACACATGAAACCAATGCCCATGTTAAGCTAGCTCAATTTTCTATATTGTCAAAGAATTTGAGACAGAAATAGATATGAAAAAGCGTCCAAGTAATCCAATCTATCTCAAAGTGCATGATGCTATGTATTATTTTTAATTATTAAGCTTTTACTCAATTAACATCATTGATTAGTTTAGAATGATATGTTTAACAGGCCAATCAACTTGTCATGTATGCACTAAATCGTCCATACCTTTTGATTTATAGCTTAGAATGACATGACACCAATGCCCACATTAAGTTAGTTCAATTGTCTATATTGAGACAAAATTTGAGACAGAACTAGATATGACAAAACGTACAAGTAATCCAATTTATCCAAAACTGTGTGATGCCATGCATTATGCTTCATTTATAAGCCTTTACTCAGTGGGCCCGAAAGATCAGTTTACAATGGTCACTTTAACAAACCGATCAACTTGACATGTACGCACTAAATCATTTGTAACTTTTGATTTAGAGCTCAAAATGACACAAATCCAATACCCACGTTAATCTAGCTCTGTTTTCTATATTTTGACAAAATTTGACACAGAAATAGCGACGACAAAGCATCCAAAAAACCCATTCTATCCAAACTGATTGATGCCATGCATTATGCTTCATTTCTAAGCCTTTACTTAATGAGCATCAATGCTCAGTTTATAATGATCACTTTAATTAGCCGATCAACTTGACATGTCCGGACTAATCGTCCGTAACTTTTGATTTAGAGCTCAGAATGACACGAATTAAATGCCCACATTAAACTAGCTCAATTTTCTATAGCGTGAAAAATTTGAGAAAGAACTAGATAGATAAAGAGTGCAAGTAATCAAATTTATCCAAAACTGTGTGATGCCATGCTTTATGCTTCATTTATAAGCCTTTACTCAATGGGCACCAATGATGAGTTTAGAATGATCACTTTAACTGGCCGATCAACTTGACATGTCCGAATTAATCATCTGTAACTTTTGATTTAGAGCTCATAATGACATGAATCCAATACCCACGTTAAGCTAGCTCAATTTTCTATATTTTGACAAAATTTCAGACATAAATAGAGACGAAAAACTTCCAAGTAAGCCAATCAATCCCAAAATGCATGATTCCATGCTTTATGTTTCATTTATAATCCTTTATTTAATGAGCACCAATGATCATTTTGGAATCATCACTTTAACCGGCCGATCAACTTGACATGTCCGCACTAAAAGATCTGTAACTTTTGATTTAGAGCTCAGAAACACATGAATCCAATGCCCATGTTAAGCTAGCGCAATTTTCTATATTGTCAAAAAATTTGAGACAGAAATAGATATGACAAAGCGTCCAAGTAATCCTATCTATCTAAAAGTGCATGATGCTATGTATTATTTTTAATTATTAAGCTTTTACTCAATTAACATCATTGATTAGTTTAGAATGATATGTTTAACAGGTCAATCAACTTGTCATGTATGCACTAAATCGTCCATACCTTTTGATTTATAGCTTAGAATGACATGAAACCAATGCCCACATTAAGTTAGTTCAATTTTCTATATTGTGACAAAATTTGAGACATAACTAGATATGACAAAACGTACAAGTAATTGAATTTATCCAAAACTCTGTGATGCCATGCATTATGCTTCATTTATAAGCCTTTACTCAGTGGGCACGAAAGATGAGTTTACAATGATCACTTTAACTGGCCGATCAACTTGAAATGTACGCACTAAATCGTCTGTAACTTTAGATTTAGAGCTCAAAATGACACGAATCCAATACCCACGTTAATCTAGCTTAGTTTTCTATATTTTGACAAAATTTGAGACAGAACTAGAAACGACAAAGCATCCAAGTAACCCATTCCATCCAAACTGATTGATGCCATGCATTATGCTTCATTTCTAAGCCTTTACTTAATGAGCACTAATGATCAGTTTATAATAATCACTTTAATTAGCCGATCAACTTGACATGTCCGCATTAATCGTCCGTAACTTTTGATTTAGAGCTCAGAATGACACGAATCAAATGCCCTCGTTAAACTAGCTCAATTTTCTATAGCGTGACAAAATTTGAGATAGAACTAGATAGCTAAAAAGTGCAAATAATCCAATTTATCAAAAACTGTGTGATGCCATGTTTTATGCTTAATTTATAAGCATTTACTCAATGGGCACTAATGATCAGTTTAGAATAATCACTTTAACTGGCCGATCAACTTGACATGTCCGAACTAATCATCCATAACTTTTGATTTAGAGCTCTGAATGACATGAATCCAATGCCCACGTTAAGCTAGCTCAATTTTCTATATTTTGACAAAATTTGAGAATGAAATAGAGATGACAAAGCTTCCAAGTAATCCAATCTATCCCAAAATGTATGATTTCATGCTTCATGTTTCATATATAAGCCTTTATTTAATGAGCACCAATGATCAGTTTGGAATGATCACTTTAACTGGCCGATCAACTTGACATGTCCGCACTAAAACTTCTATAACTTTTGATTTAGAGTTCGGAAACACACGAATCCAATGCCCACATTAAGCTTGCACAATTTTCTATATTGTGACCAAATATGAGACGAAATAGATATGACGAAGCGTCCAACTAATCCAATCCATCCCAAACTGCATGATGATATGCATTATTTTTCATTATTAAGCTTTTACTCAATGCGCATCATTGATTAGTTTAGAATCATAGCTTTAACAGGCAAATCAACTTGTAATGTCTGCACTAAATTGTCCATACCTTTTGATTTATAGATTAGAATGACACGAAACCAATGCCCACACTAAGTTAGTTCAATTTTCTATATCGTGACAAAATTTGAGACATAACTAAATATGACAAAGCGTCGAAGTAATCCAATCTATCCAAAACTTTGTGATGCCATGCATTATTCTTCATTTATAGGCCTTTACTCAGTGGGCACCAAAGATCAGTTTAGAATGATCACTTTAACTTGCCGATCAACTTGACATGCTTGCACTAAATCGTCTGTAGCTTTTGATTTAGAGCTCTGAATGACACGAATCCAATGCCCACGTTAAGCCAGCTCAATTTTCTATATTTTGACAAAATTTGACATAGGACTAGATACGACAAAGCGTCCAAGTAATCCAATCTATCCAAAATTGTGTGATGCCATGCATTACGCTTCATTTATAAGCCTTTACTCAATGAGCACCAATGATGAGTTTAGAATGATCACTTTAACTGGCTGAACAACTCAACATGTCCAGTTTAAATCGTCCTAAACTTTTGATTTAGAGCTCGAAATGACACAAATCAAATGCCCACGTTAAGCTAGCTCAATTTTCTATATTGTGACAAAAGTTGAGATAGGACTAGATATGACAAAGTGACAAGTAATCCTATCTATCCAAAACTGAGTGATGCTATGCATTATGCTAGATTTATAAGCCTTTACTCAATGGGCACCAATGATCAGTGTAAAAGGATCACTTTAATTGGCCGATCAACTTGACATGTACGCACTAAATCGTCAATAACTTTTGACGATTCTAGTTCAGTTTTTTATAATGTGACAAAATTTGAAACAGGACTAGATACGACAAAGAGTCCAAGTAATCCAATATATCCAAAACTGTGTGATGCCATGCATTATGCTTCAGTTATAAGGCTTTACTCAATGGGGACCAAAGATCAGTTTAGAATGATCATTTCAACTGGCCGATCAACTTGACATGTCCGCGCTAAATCGTCCATAATTTTTGAATTAGAGCTCAGAATGACACGAATCCAATGCACACGTTAAGCTAGCTCAATTTGATTTATTTTTACAAAATTTGAGATTGCAATAGAGATGACAAAGTATCCAATCTATCCATACTGCTTGATGCCATGCATTATGCATCATTTCTAAGCCTTTACTTAATGAGCACCAATGATCAGTTTAGAATGATCACGTTAACTAGCTGATCAACTTGACATGTTCGGACTAAATCGTCCGATACTTTTGCTTTAGAGCTCAGAATGACACGAATCAAATGCCCACGTTAAAGTAGCTCAAATTTCTATAGTGTGACAAAATTTGAGACAGAACTAGATACGATAAAGCGTGCAAATAATCCAATTTATCCAAAACTGTGTGATGCCATGCAGTATGCTTCATTTATAAGCCTTTACTCAATGGGCACCAATGATCAGTTTAGAATGATCACTTTAACTGGCCGATCAACTTGACATGTTCGAATTAATCATCAGTAACTTTTGATTTAGAGCTCAGAATGACATGAATCCAATGCACACGTTAAGCCATCTCAATATTCTATATTTTGATAAAATTTGTGACAAAAATAGAGACGACAAAGCTTCCAAGTAATCCAATCTATCCCAAAATGCGTGATTCCTTGCTTTATTTTTCATTTATAAACCTTTATTTAATGAGCACCAATGATCAGTTTGGAATGATCACTTTAACAGACCGATCAATTGACATGTCAACAGTAAAGCTTTTGTAACTTTTGATTTAGAGCTCCGAAACACACGAATCCAATGCCCACGTTAAGCTTGTTTAATTTTCTATATTGTGACACAATTTGAGACAGAAATAGATATGACAAAGCGTCCAAGTAATCCAATCCATCCCAAACTGCGTGATGCTATGCATTATTTTTCATTATTAAGCTTTTAATCGATGAGCATCATTGATTAGTTTAAAATGATAGTTCTAACAGGGCAATCAACTTGTCATGTCTGCACGAAATCGTCCATACCTTTTGATTTATAGCTTAGAATGACATGAAACCAATGCCCACAATAAGTTAGTTCAATTTTCTATATTGTGACAAAATTTGAGACTGAATTAGATATGACAAAGCGTCTAAGTAATCCAATCAATCCAAAACTGTGTGATGCCATGCATTATGCTTCATTTATAAGCCTTTACTTAGTGGGCACCACATATATGTTTAGAATGATCACTTTAACTGGACGTTCAACTTGACATGTCTGCACTAAATCGTCTGTAACTTTTGATTTAGAGCTCCGAATAACACGAATCCAATGCCCACGTTAAGCTAGCTCAATGGTCTATATTGTGACAAAATTTGAGATAGAAATAGATACGACAAAGCATCCAAGTAATCCATTCTATCCAAACTGTGTGATTCAATGCATTAGGCTTCATTTCTTAGCCTTTAATTAATGAGCACCAATGATGAGTTTAGAATTATTACTTTAACTTGCCGATCAACGTGACATGTACGCATTAATCGTCCATAACTTTTGATTTAGAGCTCAGAATGACACGAATCAAATGCCCACCTTAAACTAGCTAAATTTTCTATAGTGTGACAAAATTTGAGACAGAACTAGATACAATAAAGCGTGCAAATAATCCAATTTATCCAAAACTGTGTGATGCCATGCAATATGCTTCATTTATAAGCCTTTACTCAATGCGCACCAATGATCACTTTAGAATGATCACTTTAACTGGCCGATCAACTTGACATGTCCGAACTAATCATCCGTAACGTTTGATTTAGAGCTCAGAATGACATGAATCCAATGCCCACGTTAAGCTAGCTCAATTTTCTATATTTTGACAAAAATTGAGAGAGAAATAGAGACGACAAAGCTTCCAAGTAATCCAATCTATCTCAAAATGCGTGATTTCATGCTTTATGTTTCATTTATAAGCCTTTATTTAATAAGCACCAATGATCAGTTTGGAATGATCACTTTAACTGGCCGATCAACTTAACATATCTGCACTAAAACATCTGTAACTTTTGATTTAGAGTTCAGAAACACACGAATTCATTGCCCACATTAAGCTTGCACAATTTTCTATATTGTGACAAAATTTGAGACCCAAATAGATATGACAAGGCGTCCAAGTAATCCAATCCATCCCAAACTGCATGATGCTATGCATTATTTTTCATTATTAAGCTTTTACTCAGTGAGCATCATTGATTAATGTAGAAAGATTGTTTTAACAGGCCGATCAACTTGTCATGTCTGCACTAAATCGTCCATTCCTTTTGATTTATAGCTTAGAATGACATTAAACTAATCCCCACACTAAGTTAGTTCAATTTTCTATATTGTGTCAAAATTTGAGATAGAACTAGATATGACAAAGCGCCCAAGTAATCCAATCAATCAAAAACTGTGTGATATGATGCATTATGCTTCATTTACAAGCCTTTACTCAGTGGGCACCAAAGATCAGTTTAGAATAATCACTTTAACTGGCCGATCAACTTGACATGTCTGCACTTAATCGTCCATAACTTTTGATTTAGAGCTCAAAATGACACGAATCCACATAAATTGGATTATTTGCACGCTTTATCATATCTAATTCTGTCTCAAATTTTGTCACACTATATAGAATTGAGCTAGTTTAACGTGGGCATTTGATTCGTGTCATTCTGAGCTCTAAATCAAAACTTTTGATTTAGAGCTCAAAATGACACGAATTCAATACCCACGTTAAGGAAGCTCAGTTTTCTATATATTGACAAAATTTGAGACAGAAATATATACGACAAAGCATCCAAGTAATCCATTCTATCCAAACTGATTGATGCCATGCATTATTCTTCATTTCTAAGCCTTTACTTAATGAGCACCAATGATCAGTTTAAAATGATGAATTTAACTAGGCGATCAACTTGACATGTCTGCATTAATCGTCCGTAACTTTTGATTAAGAGCTCAGAATGACACGAATCAAATGCCCACGTTAAACTAGCTCAATTCTATATAGTGTGACAAAATTTGAGACAGAATTAGATACGATAAAGCATGCAAATAATCCAATTTATCCAAAACTGTGTGATACCATGCAATATGCTTCATTTATAAGCCTTTACTCAATGGACACCAATTATCAGTTTAGAATGATCACTTTAACTGGCCGATCAACTTGAGATGTTCGAACTAATTGTCAGTAACTTTTGATTTAGAGCTAAGAATGACATGAATCCAATGCCCGCGTTAAGGTAGCTCAAATTTTTATATTTTAATAAAATTTGAGATAGAAATAGAGTTGACAAAGCTTCCAAGTAATCCAATCTATCCCAAAATGCATGATTCCATGCTTTATGTTTCAGTTATAAGCCTTTATTTAATGAGCACCAATGATCAGTTTGGAATGATCATTTTAACAGGCCAAACAATTGACATGTCCACACTAAAACTTTTGTAACTTCTGATTTACAGCTCCGAAACACACGGATCCAATGCCCACGTTAAGCTTGCTCAATTTTCTATATAGTGAGAAAATTTGAGAGAGAAATAGATATGACAAAGCGTCCAACTAATCCAATCCATCCCAAACTGCAGGATGCTATGCATTATTTTTCATTATTAAGCTTTTACTCAATGAGCATCATTGATTAGTTTAGAATTATAGCTTGAACAGGCAAATCAACTTGTCATGTCTACACTAAATTGTCTATACCTTTTGATTTATAGCTTTGAATGAAACGAAACCAATTCCCACACTAAGTTAGTTCAATTTTCTATATCGTGACAAAAACTGAGACAGAACTAAATATGACAGAGCGTCCAAGTAATCCAATCTATCCAAAACTGTGTGATGCCATGTATTATGCTTCATTTATAAGCCTTTACTCAGTGGGCACCAAAGATCAGTTTAGAATGATCACTTTAACTGCCCGATCAACTTGACATGTTTGAACTAAATCATCTGTAGCTTTTGATTTAGAGCTCTGAATGACACGAATCCAATGCCCACGTTAAGCTAGCTCAATTTTCTATATTGTGACAAAATTTGAAACAGGACTAAATACGACAAAGCATCCAAGTAATCCAATCTATCCAAAACTGTGCGATGCCATGCATTATGATTCATTTATAAGCCTTTACTCAATGAGCACCAATGATGAGTTTAGAATGATCACTTTAACTGGCCAATCAACTTGTCATGTCCGGTTTAAATCGTCCTAAACTTTTGATTTAGAGCTCAAAATGACACAAATCAAATGTCCACGTTAAGCTAGCTCAATTTTCTATATTGTGACAAAAGTTGAGATAGGACTAGATACGACAAAGCGACAAGTAATCCAATCTATCCAAAACTGAGTGATGCTATGCATTATGCTAGATTTATAAGCCTTTACTCAATGGGCACCAATGATCAGTGTAAAAGGATCACTTTAATTGGCCGCTCAACTTGACATGTACGCACTAAATCGTCCATAACTTTTGATTTATAGCTCATAATGACATGAACCAAATGCCCACGTTAAGCTAGCTTAATTTTCTATATTTTGACTAAATTTGAGGCAAAACAAGATACAACAAAGCATCCAAGTAATCCAATTTATCCAAAAATGTGTGATACCATGCAATATGGTTCATTTATAAGCCCTTACTCAATGCGCACCAATGATTAGTTTAGAATGATTATTTTAACTTGCCGATCAACTTGGCATGTCCGCACTAATCATCCGTAACTTTTAGAGCTCAGAATGACACGAATCGAATGCCCACGGTTATGCTAGCTCAATTTTCTATATTTTGACAAAGTTTGAGACAGAAATAGAGACGACAACGCGTCCAAGTAATCCAATCTATCCGAAAATGCGTGATGCCATGGTTTATGCTTCTTCTATAAGCCTTTACTTAATGAGCACCGATGATTAGTTGAAAATTATTACTTTAACTGGCCGATCAACTTGATATGTCCGCAATAAATCATCCGTATTTAGAGCTCAGAAACACACGAATTCAATGCCCACGTAAAAATCGCTCAATTTTCTATATTGTGACAAAATTTGAGACACAAATAGATATGAAAAAGCGTTCAAGTAATCCAATACATCCCAAACTCCGTGATGCCATGCATTCTTTTTCATTATTAAGCATTTACTCAATGAGCACCAATGATCAGTTTAGAATGATCATATTAAGGTTGATCAATTTGTCATATCTGCACTAAATCGTCCATACCTTATGATTTATAGCTCAGAATGACACAAATCCAATACCCACAATCTAGTTCAGTTTTTTATAATGTGACAAAATTTGAAACAGGACTAGATACGACAAAGAGTCCAAGTAATCCAATATATCCAAAACTGTGTGATGCCATGCATTATGCTTCAGTTATAAGGCTTTACTCAATGGGCACCAAAGATCAGTTTAGAATGATCATTTCAACTGGCCGATCAACTTGACATGTCCACACTAAATCGTCCGTAATTTTTTAATTAGAGCTCAAAATAACACGAATCCAATGCACACGTTAAGCTAGCTCAATTTGATTTATTTTTACAAAATTCGAGATTGCATTAGAGATGACAAAGTATCCAAGTAATCCAATCTATCCATACAGCATGATGCCATGCATTATGCTTCATTTCTAAGCCTTTACTTAATGAGCACCAATGATCAGTTTAGAATGATCACTTTAACTGGCTGATCAACTTGACATGTTCGGACTAAATCGTCCGATACTTTTGATTTAGAGCTCAAAATGACACGATTCAAATGCCCACGTTAAACTAGCTCAAATTTCTATAGTGTGACAAAATTTGAGACAGAACTAGATACGATAAAGCGTGCAAATAATCCAATTTATCCAAAACTGTGTGATGCCATGCAATATGCTTCATTTATAAGCCTTTACTCAATGGGCACCAATGATCAGTTTAAAGTGATCATTTTAACTGGCTGATCAACTTGACATGTCCACACTAATCGTCCGTAAATTTTGATTTACAGCTCAGAATGACGCGAATCGAATGCCCATGTTATGCTAGCTCAATTTTCTATATTTTGACAAATATTGAGACAGAAATAGAGACGACAACGCGTCCAAGTAATCCAATCTATCTCAAAATGCATGATGCCATGCTTTATGCTTCATCTATAAGCCTTTACTTAATGAGCACCAATGATTAGTTTAGAATTATCACTTTAACTGGCCGATCAACTTGACATTTCCTCAATAAATCATTTGCATTTAGAGCTCAAAAACACACTAATCCAATGCCCATGTTAAGATAGCTCAATTTTATATATTGTGACAAAATTTGAGATAGAAATAGATATGAAAAAGCGTACAAATAATCCAATACATCCCAAACTGCGAGATGCCATGCATTATTTTTCATTATTAAGCATTTACTCAATAAACACCAATGATCAGTTTAGAATGATCATATTAAGGTTGATCAATTTGTCATATCTGCACTAAATCGTCCATACCTTATGATTTATAGCTCAGAATGACACAAATCCAATACCCACAATCTAGTTCAGTTTTTTATAATGTGACAAAATTTGAAACAGGACTAGATACGACAAAGAGTCCAAGTAATCCAATATATCCAAAACTGTGTGATGCCATGCATTATGCTTCAGTTATAAGGCTTTACTCAATGGGCACCAAAGATCAGTTTAGAATGATCATTTCAACTGGCCGATCAACTTGACATGTCCGCACTAAATCGTCAATAATTTTTGAATTAGAGCTCGGAATGACACGAATCCAATGCACACGTTAAGCTAGCTCAATTTGATTTATTTTTACAAAATTCGAGATATCAATAGAGATGACAAAGTATCCAATCTATCCATACTGCTTGATGCCATGCATTATGCTTCATTTCTAAGCCTTTTCTTAATGAGCACCAATGATCAGTTTAGAATGATCACTTTAACTGGCCGATCAACTTGACATGTCCGAACTAATCATCCGTAACGTTTGATTTAGAGCTCAGAATGACATGAATCCAGTGCCCACGTTAAGCTAGCTCAATTTTCTATATTTTGACAAAAATTGAGAGAGAAATAGAGACGACAAAGCTTCCAAGTAATCCAATCTATCTCAAAATGCGTGATTTCATGCTTTATGTTTCAATTATAAGCCTTTATTTAATAAGCACCAATGATCAGTTTGGAATGATCACTTTAACTGGCCGATCAACTTAACATGTCCGCACTAAAACGTCTGTAATTTTTGATTTAGAGTTCAGAAACACACGAATCCATTGCCCACATTAAGCTTGCACAATTTTCTATATTGTGACAAAATTTGAGACCCAAATAGATATGACAAAGCGTCCAAGTAATCCAATCCATCCCAAACTGCATGATGCTATGCATTATTTTTCATTATTAAGCTTTTACTCAGTGAGCATCATTGATTAGTGTAGAAAGATTGTTTTAACAGGCCGATCAACTTGTCATGTCTGCACTAAATCGTCCATTCCTTTTGATTTATAGCTTAGAATGACATTAAACTAATGCCCACACTAAGTTAGTTCAATTTTCTATATTGTGTCAAAATTTGAGATAGAACTAGATATGACAAAGCGTCCAAGTAATCCAATCAATCAAAAACTGTGTGATATCATGCATTATGCTTCATTTACAAGCCTTTACTCAGTGGGCACCAAAGATCAGTTTAGAATAATCACTTTAACTGGCCGATCAACTTGACATGTCTGCACTTAATCGTCCATAACTTTTGATTTAGAGCTCAAAATGACACGAATCCAATACCCACGTTAAGGAAGCTCAGTTTTCTATATGTTGACAAAATTTGAGACAGAAATAGATACGACAAAGCATCCAAGTAATCCATTCTATCCAAACAGATTGATGCCATGCATTATGCTTCATTTCTTAGCCTTTACTTAATGAGCACCAATGATCAGTTTAAAAGGATGAATTTAACTAGGCGATCAACTTGACATGTCTGCATTAATCGTCCATAACTTTTGATTTAGAGCTCAGAATGACACCAATCAAATGCCCACGTTAAACTAGCTCAATTCTATATAGTGTGACAAAATTTGAGACAGAATTAGATACGATAAAGCGTGCAAATAATCCAATTTATCCAAAACTGTGTGATACCATGCAATATGCTTCATTTATAAGCCTTTACTCAATGGGCCCCAATTATCAGTTTAGAATGATCACTTTAACTGGCCGATCAACTTGAGATGTTCGAACTAATCGTCAATAACTTTTGATTTAGAGCTCAGAATGACATGAATCCAATGCCCGCGTTAAGGTAGCTCAATTTTTTATATTTTAATAAAATTTGAGATAGAAATAGAGACGACAAAGCTTCCAAGTAATCCAATCTATCCCAAAATGCATGATTCCATGCTTTATGTTTCAGTTATAAGCCTTTATTTAATGAGCACCAATGATCAGTTTGCAATGATCACTTTAACAGGCCAAACAATTGACATGTGCGCACTAAAACTTTTGTAACTTTTGATTTACAGCTCCGAAACACACGAATCCAATGCCCACGTTAAGCTTGCTCAATTTTCTATATAGTGAGAAAATTTGAGACAGAAATAGATATGACAAAGCGTCCAACTAATCCAATCCATCCCAAACTGCAGGATGCTATGCATTATTTTTCATTATTAAGCTTTTACTCAATGAGCATCATTGATTAGTTTACAATTATAGCTTTAACAGGCAAATCAACTTGTCATGTCTGCACTAAATTGTCTATACCTTTTGATTTATAGCTTTGAATGAAACGAAACCAATGCCCACACTAAGTTAGTTCAATTTTCTATATCGTGACAAAATTTGAGACAGAACTAAATATGACAGAGCGTCCAAGTAATCCAATCTATCCAAAACTGTGTGATGCCACGAATTATGCTTCATTTATAAGCCTTTACTCAGTGGGCACCAAAGATCAGTTTAGAATGATCACTTTAACTGCCCGATCAACTTGACATGTTTGCACTAAATCGTTTGTAGCTTTTGATTTAGAGCTCTGAATGACACGAATCCAATGCCCACGTTAAGCTAGCTCAATTTTCTATATTGTGACAAAATTTGAGACAGGACTGGATACGACAAAGCATCCAAGTAATCCAATCTATCCAAAACTGTGCGATGCCATGCATTATGATTCATTTATAAGCCTTTACTCAATGAGCACCAATGATGAGTTTAGAATGATCACTTTAACTGCCCGATCAACTTGTCATGTCCGGTTTAAATCGTCCTAAACTTTTGATTTACAGCTCAAAATGACACAAATCAAATGCCCACGTTAAGCTAGCTCAATTTTCTATATTGTGACAAAAGTTGAGATAGGACTAGATACGACAAAGCGACAAGTAATCCAATCTATCCAAAACTGAGTGATGCTATGCGTTATGCTAGATTTATAAGCCTTTACTCAATGGGCACCAATGATCAGTGTAAAAGGATCACTTTAATTGGCCGCTCAACTTGACATGTACGCACTAAATCGTCCATAACTTTTGATTTATAGCTCATAATGACATGAACCAAATGCCCACGTTCAGCTAGCTTAATTTTCTATATTTTGACTAAATTTGAGACAAAACTAGATACAACAAAGCGTCCAAGTAATCCAATTTATCCAAAAATGTGTGATACCATGCAATATGGTTCATTTATAAGACTTTACTCAATGGGCACCAATGATCAGTTTAGAATGATTATTTTAACTTGTCGATCAACTTGACATGTCCGCACTAATCATCCATAACTTTTGATTTAGAGCTCAGAATGACACGAATCGAATGCCCACGGTTATGCTAGCTCAATTTTCTATATTTTGACAAAGTTTGAGACAGAAATAGAGACGACAAGGCGTCCAAGTAATCCAATCTATCCCAAAATGTGTGATGCCATGGTTTATGCTTCTTCTATAAGCCTTTACTTAATGAGCACCGATGATTAGTTTAAAATTATTACTTTAACTGCCCGATCAACTTGACATGTCCGCACTAAAAGATCTGTAACTTTTGATTTAGAGCTCAGAAACACATGAATCCAATGCCCATGTTAAGCTTGCGAAATTTTCTATATTGTCAAAAAATTTGAGACAGAAATAGATATGACAAAGCGTCCAAGTAATCCTATCTATCTCAAAGTGCATGATGATATGTATTATTTTTCATTATTAAGGTTTTACTCAATAAACATTATTGATTAGTTTAGAATGATAAGTTTAACAGGCCGATCAACTTGTAATGTCTGCACTGAATTGTCCATACCTTTTGATTTATAGATTAGAATGACACGAAACCAATGCCCACACTAAGTTAGTTCCATTTTCTATATCGTGACGAAATTTGAGACATAACTAAATATGACAAGCGTCCAAATAATCCAATCTATCCAAAACTTTNTTTGATTTAGAGCTCAAAAACACACTAATCCAATGCCCACGTTAAGATAGCTCAATTTTATATATTGTGACAAAATTTGAGATAGAAATAGATATGAAAAAGCGTACAAATAATCCAATACATCCCAAACTGCGAGATGCCATGCATTATTTTTCATTATTAAGCATTTACTCAATAAACACCAATGATCAGTTTAGAATGATCATATTAAGGTTGATCAATTTGGCATATCTGCACTAAATCGTCCATACCTTATGATTTATAGCTCAGAATGACACAAATCCAATACCCACAATCTAGTTCAGTTTTTTATAATGTGACAAAATTTGAAACAGGACTAGATACGACAAAGAGTCCAAGTAATCCAATATATCCAAAACTGTGTGATGCCATGCATTATGCTTCAGTTATAAGGCTTTACTCAATGGGCACCAAAGATCAGTTTAGAATGATCATTTCAACTGGCCGATCAACTTGACATGTCCGCACTAAATCGTCAATAATTTTTGAATTAGAGCTCGGAATGACACGAATCCAATGCACACGTTAAGCTAGCTCAATTTGATTTATTTTTACAAAATTCGAGATATCAATAGAGATGACAAAGTATCCAATCTATCCATACTGCTTGATGCCATGCATTATGCTTCATTTCTAAGCCTTTTCTTAATGAGCACCAATGATCAGTTTAGAATGATCACTTTAACTGGCCGATCAACTTGACATGTCCGAACTAATCATCCGTAACGTTTGATTTAGAGCTCAGAATGACATGAATCCAATGCCCACGTTAAGCTAGCTCAATTTTCTATATTTTGACAAAAATTGAGAGAGAAATAGAGACGACAAAGCTTCCAAGTAATCCAATCTATCTCAAAATGCGTGATTTCATGCTTTATGTTTCATTTATAAGCCTTTATTTAATAAGCACCAATGATCAGTTTGGAATGATCACTTTAACTGGCCGATCAACTTAACATGTCCGCACTAAAACGTCTGTAATTTTTGATTTAGAGTTCAGAAACACACGAATCCATTGCCCACATTAAGCTTGCACAATTTTCTATATTGTGACAAAATTTGAGACCCAAATAGATATGACAAAGCGTCCAAGTAATCCAATCCATCCCAAACTGCATGATGCTATGCATTATTTTTCATTATTAAGCTTTTACTCAGTGAGCATCATTGATTAGTGTAGAAAGATTGTTTTAACAGGCCGATCAACTTGTCATGTCTGCACTAAATCGTCCATTCCTTTTGATTTATAGCTTAGAATGACATTAAACTAATGCCCACACTAAGTTAGTTCAATTTTCTATATTGTGTCAAAATTTGAGATAGAACTAGATATGACAAAGCGTCCAAGTAATCCAATCAATCAAAAACTGTGTGATATCATGCATTATGCTTCATTTACAAGCCTTAACTCAGTGGGCACCAAAGATCAGTTTAGAATAATCACTTTAACTGGCCGATCAACTTGACATGTCTGCACTTAATCGTCCATAACTTTTGATTTAGAGCTCAAAATGACACGAATCCAATACCCACGTTAAGGAAGCTCAGTTTTCTATATGTTGACAAAATTTGAGACAGAAATAGATACGACAAAGCATCCAAGTAATCCATTCTATCCAAACAGATTGATGCCATGCATTATGCTTCATTTCTTAGCCTTTACTTAATGAGCACCAATGATCAGTTTAAAAGGATGAATTTAACTAGGCGATCAACTTGACATGTCTGCATTAATCGTCCATAACTTTTGATTTAGAGCTCAGAATGACACCAATCAAATGCCCACGTTAAACTAGCTCAATTCTATATAGTGTGACAAAATTTGAGACAGAATTAGATACAATAAAGCGTGCAAATAATCCAATTTATCCAAAACTGTGTGATACCATGCAATATGCTTCATTTATAAGCCTTTACTCAATGGGCCACAATTATCAGTTTAGAATGATCACTTTAACTGGCTGATCAACTTGAGATGTTCGAACTAATCGTCAATAACTTTTGATTTAGAGCTCAGAATGACATGAATCCAATGCCCGCGTTAAGGTAGCTCAATTTTTTATATTTTAATAAAATTTGAGATAGAAATAGAGACGACAAAGCTTCCAAGTAATCCAATCTATCCCAAAATGCATGATTCCATGCTTTATGTTTCAGTTATAAGCCTTTATTTAATGAGCACCAATGATCAGTTTGCAATGATCACTTTAACAGGCCAAACAATTGACATGTGCGCACTAAAACTTTTGTAACTTTTGATTTACAGCTCCGAAACACACGAATCCAATGCCCACGTTAAGCTTGCTCAATTTTCTATATAGTGAGAAAATTTGAGACAGAAATAGATATGACAAAGCGTCCAACTAATCCAATCCATCCCAAACTGCAGGATGCTATGCATTATTTTTCATTATTTAGCTTTTACTCAATGAGCATCATTGATTAGTTTACAATTATAGCTTTAACAGGCAAATCAACTTGTCATGTCTGCACTAAATTGTCTATACCTTTTGATTTATAGCTTTGAATGAAACGAAACCAATGCCCACACTAAGTTAGTTCAATTTTCTATATCGTGACAAAATTTGAGACAGAACTAAATATGACAGAGCGTCCAAGTAATCCAATCTATCCAAAACTGTGTGATGCCACGAATTATGCTTCATTTATAAGCCTTTACTCAGTGGGCACCAAAGATCAGTTTAGAATGATCACTTTAACTGCCCGATCAACTTGACATGTTTGCACTAAATCGTTTGTAGCTTTTGATTTAGAGCTCTGAATGACACGAATCCAATGCCCACGTTAAGCTAGCTCAATTTTCTATATTGTGACAAAATTTGAGACAGGACTGGATACGACAAAGCATCCAAGTAATCCAATCTATCCAAAACTGTGCGATGCCATGCATTATGATTCATTTATAAGCCTTTACTCAATGAGCACCAATGATGAGTTTAGAATGATCACTTTAACTGCCCGATCAACTTGTCATGTCCGGTTTAAATCGTCCTAAACTTTTGATTTACAGCTCAAAATGACACAAATCAAATGCCCACGTTAAGCTAGCTCAATTTTCTATATTGTGACAAAAGTTGAGATAGGACTAGATACGACAAAGCGACAAGTAATCCAATCTATCCAAAACTGAGTGATGCTATGCGTTATGCTAGATTTATAAGCCTTTACTCAATGGGCACCAATGATCAGTGTAAAAGGATCACTTTAATTGGCCGCTCAACTTGACATGTACGCACTAAATCGTCCATAACTTTTGATTTATAGCTCATAATGACATGAACCAAATGCCCACGTTCAGCTAGCTTAATTTTCTATATTTTGACTAAATTTGAGACAAAACTAGATACAACAAAGCGTCCAAGTAATCCAATTTATCCAAAAATGTGTGATACCATGCAATATGGTTCATTTATAAGACTTTACTCAATGGGCACCAATGATCAGTTTAGAATGATTATTTTAACTTGTCGATCAACTTGACATGTCCGCACTAATCATCCATAACTTTTGATTTAGAGCTCAGAATGACACGAATCGAATGCCCACGGTTATGCTAGCTCAATTTTCTATATTTTGACAAAATTGGAGACATAAATAGAGACGAAAAACTTCCAAGTAATCCAATCAATCCCAAAATGCATGATTCAATGCTTTATGTTTCATTTATAATCATTTATTTAATGAGCACCAATGATCAGTTTGGAATCATCACTTTAACTGGCCGATCAACTTGACATGTCCGCACTAAAAGATCTGTAACTTTTGATTTAGAGCTCAGAAACACATGAATCCAATGCCCATGTTAAGCTTGCGAAATTTTCTATATTGTCAAAAAATTTGAGACAGAAATAGATATGACAAAGCGTCCAAGTAATCCTATCTATCTCAAAGTGCATGATGATATGTATTATTTTTCATTATTAAGGTTTTACTCAATAAACATTATTGATTAGTTTAGAATGATAAGTTTAACAGGCCGATCAACTTGTAATGTCTGCACTGAATTGTCCATACCTTTTGATTTATAGATTAGAATGACACGAAACCAATGCCCACACTAAGTTAGAACTTAGTTCCATTTTCTATATCGTGACAAAATTTGAGACATAACTAAATATGACAAGCGTCCAAGTAATCCAATCTATCCAAAACTTTCTGATGCCATGCATTATTCTTCATTTATAGGCCTTTACTCAGTGGGCACCAAAGATCAGTTTAGAATGATCACTTTAACTTGCCGATCAACTTGACATGCTTGCACTAAATCGTCTGTAGCTTTTGATTTAGAGCTCTGAATGACACGAATCCAATGCCCACGTTAAGCTAGCTCAATTTTCTATATTGTGACAAAATTTGAGACAGGACTAGATACGACAAAGCGTCCAAGTAATCCAGTATATCCAAAACTGTGTGATGCCATGCACTATGCTTCATTTATAAGCCTTTACTCAATGAGCACCAATGATGAGTTTAGAATGATCACTTTAACTAGCTGATCAACTCGACATGTCCGGTTTAAATCGTCCTAAACTCTTGATTTAGAGCTCGAAATGACACAAATCAAATGCCCACGTTAAGCTAGCTCAATTTTCTATATTGTGACAAAAGTTGAGATAGGACTAGATACGACAAAGTGACAAGTAATCCAATCTATCCAAAACTGAGTGATGCTATGCATTATGCTAGATTTATAAGCCTTTACTCAATGGGCACCAATGATCAGTGTAAAAGGATCACTTTAATTGGCCGATCAACTTGACATGTACGCACTAAATCGTCAATAACTTTTTATTTATAGCTCATAATGACATGAACCAAATACCCACGTTAAGCTAGCTTAATTTTCTATATTTTGACAAAATTTGAGACAGAACTAGATACTACAAAGCTCCAAGTAATCCAATTTATCCAAAAATGTGTGATACCATGCAATATGGTTCATTTATAAGCCTTTACTCAATGGGCACCAATGATCAGTTTAGAATGATTATTTTAACTTGCCGATCAACTTGACATGTCCACACTAATCATCCATAACTTTTGATTTAGAGCTCAGAATGACACGAATCGAATGCCCACGGTTATGCTAGCTCAATTTTCTATATTTTGACAAAGTTTGAGACAGAAATAGAGACGACAAGGCGTCCAAGTAATCCAATCTATCCCAAAATGTGTGATGCCATGGTTTATGCTTCTTCTATAAGCCTTTACTTAATGAGCACCGATGATTAGTTTAAAATTATTACTTTAACTGCCCGATCAACTTGATATGTCCGCAATAAATCATCCGTATTTAGAGCTCAGAAACACACGAATTCAATGCCCACGTAAAAATCGCTCAATTTTCTATATTGTGACAAAATTTGAGACACAAATAGATATGAAAAAGCGTTCAAGTAATCCAATACATCCCAAACTCCGTGATGCCATGCATTCTTTTTCATTATTAAGCATTTACTCAATGAGCACCAATGATCAGTTTAGAATGATCATATTAAGGTTGATCAATTTGTCATATCTGCACTAAATCGTCCATACCTTATGATTTATAGCTCAGAATGACACAAATCCAATACCCACAATCTAGTTTAGTTTTTTATAATGTGACAAAATTTGAAACAGGACTAGATACGACAAAGAGTCCAAGTAATCCAATCAAATTTATCCAAACTGTGTGATGCCATGCATTATGCTTCATTTATAAGCCTTTACTTAGTGGGCACGAAAGATCAGTTTACAATGATCACTTTAACTGGCCGATCAACTTGACATGTACGCACTAAATCGTCCGTAACTTTTGATTTAGAGCTCAAAATGACACGACTCCAATACCCCACGTTAATCTAGCTTAGTTTTCTATATTTTGACAAAATTTGAGACAGAAATAGAGACAACAAAGCATCCAAGTAACCCATTCTATACAAACAGATTGATGCCATGCATTATGCTTCATTTCTAAGCCTTTACTTAATGAGCACCAATGCTCAGTTTATAATGATCACTTTAATTAGCCGATCAACTTGACATGTCCAGATTAATCGTCTGTAACTTTTGATTTAGAGCTCAGAATGGCACGAACTAAATGCCCACGTTAAACTAGCTCAATTTTCTATAGCGTGACAAAATTTGAGACAGAACTAGATAGATAAAGAGTGCAAGTAATCCAATTTATCGAAAATTGTGAGATGCCATGCTTTATGCTTCATTTATAACCCTTTACTCAATGGGCACCAATGATGAGTTTAGAATGATCACTTTAACTGCCCGATCAACTTGACATATCGGAACTAATCATCCGTAACTTTTGATTTAGAGCTCAGAATGACATGAATCCAATGCCCACGTTAATCTAGTTCAATTTTCTATATTTTGACAAAAGTTGAGACATAAATAGAGACGGAAAACTTCCAAGTAATCCAATCAATCCCAAAATGCATGATTCCATGCTTTGTGTTTCATTTATAATCCTTTATTTAATGAGCACCAATGATCACTTTGGAATCATCACTTTAACTGGCCGATCAACTTGACATGTCCGCACTAAATCATCCGAAACTTTTGATTTATAACTCAGAAACACACGAATCCAATGCCCGCGATAAGCTAGCTCAATATTCTATATTTTGAGAAAAGTTTAGACAGAAATAGAGACGACAAAGCGTCCAAGTAATCCAATCTATCAAAAACTATGTGATGCCATGCATTACGCTTCATTTATAAGCCTTTATTAAATGGGCACCAAAGATCAGTTTATAATTATCACTTTAACTGACCGATCATTTTGACATGTCCGCACTAAATCGTCTGTAACTTTTAATTTAGAGCTCAGAATGATACGAATCCAATGCCCACGTTATGCTAGCTCAATTTTCTATATTGTGACAAAAATTGAGACAAGACTAGATACGACAAAGTGTCCAAGTAATCCAATTTATCCAAAAATGTGTGATGAGATGCAATATGCTTCATTTATAAGCATTTACTCAATGGGCACCAAAGATCAATTTAGAATGATCATTTTAACTGGCCAATCAACTTGACATGTCCGCACAAAATCGTACGTAATTTTTTAATTAGAGCTGAGAATGACACGAATCCAATGCACACGTTAAGCTAGCTCAATTTGACTTATTTTTACACAATTCGAGACTGCAATAGAGATGACAATGTATCCAAGCAATCCAATCTATCCATACTGCTTGATGCCATGCATTATGCTTCATTTCTAAGCCTTTACTTAATGAGCACCAATGATCAGTTTAGAATGGTCACTTTAACTAGCTGATCAACATGACATGTTCAGACTAAATCGTCCGATATTTTTGATTTAGACCTCAGAAACACACGAATCCAATGCCCACGATTATCTGGCTCAATTTTCTATATTTTGACAAAATTTAAGACAAAAATAATAACGACAAATCATCCAAGTAATCCAATCTATCCAAAAATGTGTGATGCGATCCATTATGCTTCATCTATAAGCCTTTACTCAATGGGCACCAATGATCAGTTTAGAATGATCACTTTAACTTGCCGATCAACTTGACATATCCGCATCAAATCGTCTGTTACTTTTGATTTAGAGCTGAGAATGACACGAATCCAATGCCCACGTTAAGCTAGCCCAATTTGCTATATCTTTTCAAAATTAGAGATAGAAATAGAGACGACAAAGCATCCAAGTAATCCAATCTATCCAAACTGATTGATGCCATGCATTATGCTTCATTTCTAAGCCTTTACTCAATCAGCACAAATGATCAGTTTAGATTGATCACTTTAACAAGCCAATGAACTTGACATGTCCGCACTAAATCATCCGAAACTTTTGATTTAGAGCTCTGAAACACACGAATCCAATGCCCACGATAAGCTAGCTCAATACTCTATATTTTGAGAAAGTTTTAGACAGAAATAGAGACGACAAAGCGTCCAAGTAATCCAATCTATACAAAACTGTGTGATGCCATACATTATGCTTCATTTATAAGCCTTTAGTTAATGGGCACCAAAGATCAGTTTATAATGATCACTTTAACTGGCCGATCATTTTGACATGTCCACATTAAATCATCTTTAACTATTATTTTAGAGCTCAGAATGATATGAATCCAATGCCCACGTTAAGCTTGCTCAATTTTCTATGTTGTGACAAAATTTGAGATAGAACTAGATACAACAATGCATCCAAGTAATCCAATTTATCCAAAAATGTGTAATGCCATGCAATATGCTTCATTTATAAGCCTTTACTCAATGGGCACCAATGATCAGTTTAAAGTGATCATTTTAACTGGCTGATCAACTTGACATGTCCACACTAATCGTCCGTAAATTTTGATTTACAGCTCAGAATGACGCGAATCAAATGCCCACGTTATGCTAGCTCAATTTTCTATATTTTGACAAAAATTGAGACAGAAATAGAGACGACAACGCGTCCAAGTAATCCAATCTATCTCAAAATGCATGATGCCATGCTTTATGCTTCATCTATAAGCCTTTACTTAATGAGCACCAATGATTAGTTTAGAATTATCACTTTAACTGGCCGATCAACTTGACATTTCCTCAATAAATCATTTGCATTTAGAGCTCAAAAACACACTAATCCAATGCCCACGTTAAGATAGCTCAATTTTATATATTGTGACAAAATTTGAGATAGAAATAGATATGAAAAAGCGTACAAATAATCCAATACATCCCAAACTGCGAGATGCCATGCATTATTTTTCATTATTAAGCATTTACTCAATAAACACCAATGATCAGTTTATAATGATTATTTTAACTGCTCGATCAATTTGTCATTTTTGCACTAAATCATCCATACCTTTTGATTTATAGCTCATAATGACACAAATCCAATGCCCATACTAATCTAGTTCAATTTTCTATATTGTTACAAAATTTGATACATGACTAGATACGAGAAAGCGTCCAAGTAATCCAATCCATCCAAAACTATGTGATGTTATGCATTATACTTCAGTTATAAGTATTTACTCAATGGGCACCAAAAGATCAGTTTAGAATGATCATTTTAACTGGCCGATCAACTTGACATGTCCGTACTAAATCGTCCGTAATTTTTGAATTAGAACTCAGAATGACACGATCCAATGCCCAGCTTAAGCTAGCTCAATTTGATTTATTTTAATAATATTCGAGACTAAAACAAAGACGACAAAGTATCCAACTAATCCAATCTGTCCAAACTGCTTGATGCCATGCATTATGCTTCATTTCTAACCCTTTACTTAATGAGCACCAATGATCAGTTTAGAATGAGTATTTTAAATGGCCAATCAACTTGGCATGTCTGGACTAAATCATACGATACGTTTGATTTAGAGCTCATAAACACACGAATCTAGTGCCCACGATATTTTCTATATTTTGAGAAAATTTTAGATAGAAATAGAGACGACAAAGCGTTCAAGTAATCCAATCTATCCAAAACTGTGTGATGCCATGCATTATGCTTGATTTATAAGCCTTTACTCAATGGACACCAAAGATCAGTTTAGAATGATCACTTTAACTGGCTGATCATTTTGACATGTCCGCACCAAATCGTCCGAACTTTTAATTTAGAGCTCATAATGATACGAATCCAATGCATACGTTAAGCTAGCTCAATTTGCTAAAAAAAAATTCAAAATTCGAGACAAAAATAGATACAACAGAGCATCCAAGTAATCTAATCTATGCAAACTGCTTGGTGCCATGCATTATACTTCGTTTCAAAGCCTTTACTTAATGAGCATCAATGATCAGGTTAGAGTGATCACTTTAACTGACCGATCAACTTGACATGTCCGCACTAAATCGTCTGTAACTTTTGATTTAGAGCTCCGAATGACACGAATCAAATACTCACGTTAAGCTAGTTCAATTTTCTATATTGTGACAAGCTTTGAGACAGAAATAGATATGATAAAGCGTCCATGTAACCCAGTCTATCCAAAACTGTGTGATGCCATGCAATATGCTTCATTTATAAGCCTTTACTCAATGGGCACCAATGATAGATACGTTTAGAATGGTCACTTTAACTGGTCTATCAACTTGATATGGACTAAATCGTCCGAAACTTATGATTTAGAGCTCAGAAACATATGAATCCATTTCCCCTGATAAGCTAGTTCAATTTTTTATATTTTGAAAAAATTTGAGACAGAAATAAAGATGACAAAGACTCCAAGTAATTCAATCTATCCAAAACTGTGTGATGCCCTGCATTATGCTTCATTTATAAGCCTTCACTGAATGGGCACCAAAGATCAGTTTAGAATGATCACATTAACTGGCCTATCAACTTGACATGTCCGCACTAAATCATCTGTAACTTTTGATTTAGAGCTCAGAATGAAACGAATCCAAAGCGCACGTTAAGATAACATAATTTCTGTATTTTGACTAAATTTGAGGGAGAAATAGAGACGACAAATCTATCCAAAAAAACTGTGTTATGCCATGCATTATCCTTCATTTATAAGCCTTTACTCAATGAGCACTAATATTCAGTTTAGAATGATCACTTTAATTGCCCGATCAACTTAACATGTACACACTAAATCTTCTATAACTTTTGATTTAGAGCTTAGAATGATACGAATCCAATGCCCACGTTAAACTTGCTCAATTTCTATATTTTGACATAATTTGATACAGAAATAGAGAGGACAAAGCGTCCAAGTAATCCAATCTATCCAAACTGCTTGATGCCATGCATTATGGTTCATTTATAAGAATTTATTTAATGAGCACCAATGATTAGTTTAGAAGGATCACTTTCACAGGCCGATAACTTGACATGTCCGCATTAAATCGTCTGTAACTTTTGATTTAAAGCTCGGAATGACACAAAAAAAGAAAATTCAGTTTGAATAACAAGGGAAAAGGAGAAAAGGAGGGAAGTTATTATTTAAAATGGTTAATATGGTTATATATCTGCCTTGGGAGAAGAATCACAGTGACAAGGACATTTCCATGCTGCACACAGCCTTGGTAACCACACCAAACAGTCATGACTGCTGCACACAGCCTTGGTAACCACACCAAACGGTCATAAGTCTGTTTGCAGCTCCTCCCCTCTCTTCCCATTGGTTGTCAACAAGCTCCTCCTCTATTCAAGCTCATCCACAAGTTTAATTTTGAGTTGTTTTGTGTTCACATTGTAAATCCTCTATAAAAGGGCTGTAAAGACTCAATGTATAAGCTAACTCTTAGGAGATTTTTCTTCAGAAGTCTTGGACATTTCTCATTTTCTCATGCTTCTCTTTGAGTTTCCAGATTCAATTCTTCACATTTCTCCTCTTTAATATCAATATTCTTACATGGTATCAGAGCATAAGATCATTCTCTTATCTTTTCTACTCAAATCTTTAAGTTTTTAATTTAAAATTCTGTCAAAAATCTCTCAGCCTTTAAACTAAAAACTCTCGCTTTTATTCAACCATAAAAGCTGCCGCCTTTGAGCTCTTCAAAGCCTAACAATGGAGGATACAGTTCAAATTGGTTCCAGCCTGAAACCTACGGTGATACCAGTAGTTCTCAAAGGCTTGAACTACACATTATGGTCAAGAACCATCAAGACAACTATTTGTGGCAAAGGACTTTGGAATCACATCTTGGAGGATAATACTCCAACTAGATGATCCAAAGGAGAAGAAAGATGAGGCAACAAGAAAAGAAGAAGCTAGGTGGTTCCAAGAAGACCAATCAGTCCTTGGATTCCTCCAAAATTCATTGGACCCATCCATACTTGAAGATCAGAAAGATTGGGAAGGATTGAAGGATCTCTCAAGGTCACCATCTGATTGGGCTACGAGTTTGAGGTTTCTCTTGAATCATTTGGGAAATGATGTGACATGGGATTCAAGACAAGAAGAAGCAAGAACTCCAAATAGTTCACAAGATACCCAAGAGAATGAACAAGGGGCGGTAACTCAAGAACCAACTCCAATCCAAAAAAATCTATGGCCCAAAACCAAGAACAAGACGACTTGGAAGTGGCTATAGAGAAACCTATTCACCAAATGGAAGAGGAAATGGTTGAAGAGGAGGCTGCACCACCTGTTCAGCAACTAAGGAGGAGTACTAGACATAGTAAAGACCCATCCAATTGGGTAAACACTAGGGTCTTCTACAACAACCAGGCCGTGGCTCATCCCATACAAGTTGTTTGTTCCCTTGACCTCTTGCCATCTAGTCATCAAGCATTCCTTGGAAAGATTGAACAGAGTCAGATTCCGAGGACTTATGAAGAAATTAAGAGCAAGAAAGAATGGTTAGATGCAGTAAGAGATGAGAAGGGAGTTATGGAAAGGAATCATACATGGGATATACAAGAACTTCCCAAAGGCAAGAAGGCTGTAAGTTCGAAGTTGGTGTTCACCATCAACTATAAGAGCAATGGGGACATAGAAAGGTACAAGGCACGTCTAGTTGCAAGAGGTTTTACTCAGACATATGGAAAGGACTATACTGATACATTTGCGCCGGTGGCTAAGCTACCAAGTGTAAGGGTTGTTCTTTCACTAGCTACGAATCTGACTTGGGACTTATGGCAAATGGATGTCAAGAACGCATTCCTACAAGGAGAACTTGTAGAGGAAGTGTATATGACTCCACCACCAGGCCTTGAAGATCTTTTCAAAGAGGGACAGGTTCTAAAACATAGGAAGGCAATATATCGGTTGAAGCAGTCACCAAGCGCCTGGTATCACAAATTAAGGTCCACACTTACTGACAATGGGTTCAGAAAATCACATTCAGATCATACTTTGTTCACTCGTCAAAACCCCAAAGGAATTGTGGCAGTCTTGGTTTATGTGGATGACCTTATCATCGCAGGAGATGATAAGGAAGGAATTCGGTCCACAAAGGTGTTCTAAAATAGATCATTTGACATCAAAAATCTTGGAGAGTTGAAGTACTTCTTGGGTATTGAAGTGTGTCGGTCTCAGGAAGGGCTCTTTCTATCCCAAAGAAAGTATGGTCTTGATTTGTTGACAAAAACGGGAAAGCTTGGGGAACACTAACATTGTCGGGTATTGTGATGCGGATTGGGCTGGTGATAGCGTGGATAGGAAATCAACCACTGGGTACTGCACCTTCATTGGTGGGAAATTAGTCACTTGGAAGACTAAGAAGCAGAAGGAGGTATCATGTTCTAGTGCTGAAGCAGAATATAGGGCTATGAGGAAGCTGACAAGTGAAGTAACTTGGATCAAAGCGCTTGAACGACTTTGGTATTGAACAACCAGGGCCAATTACCTTCCATTGTGATAATCAGGCAGCCATTCACATAGCTTCAAACGCAGTGTTTCACGAGAGGACCAAGCACATAGAGATCGATTGCCATAAGGTTAGGGAGAAAGTTCAAGATGGAACTATTCTGCCATGTTATAGAAGGAGTGAAGACCAACTAGCTGACATCTTCACAAAGGCAGCAAGTCTCAAAGTTTGCAAGAACATCTTTTGCAAACTTGGGCTTCTTGATTTATCACATACATGATCAAAGGTCCCCTAATCCAAGAGCAACACACTTTTTTCCCTTATTAAGGTTTTGTCCTAAGTGGTTTTCCTTACTAAGGTTTTTAATGAGGTGTTGGCTTGGGTTCCCAAGCTTAAGACTTCAGGGTGATTCAAAGTCTTTAGCTTGAGGGAGAGTATTGACATGGGAAAATCAAATAAGATCTATCTTGACCTACAAGGCAAGTGTGAGCAATTTAATTCATGGAGGGAAAAGAAAATTCAGCTAGAATAACAAGGGAAAAGGAAAAAAAAAGGAGGGAAATTATTATTTAAAATGGTTAATATGGTGATATAGCTGCCTTGGAAGAAGAATCACAGTGACAAGGACATGTCCATGCTGCACACAGCCTTGGTAACCACACCAAACAGTCATGGCTGCTGCACACAGCTTTGGTAACCACACCAAACGGTCATAAGTCTGTTTGCAGCTCCTCCCCTCTCTTCCCATTGGTTGTCAATGAAACACCCTTCCCGGATTATCAGTCCGAAGAGGTTGTTCACTTTCGGATTCACCAAGGAATTCCGAGTCTAAGGTCCATATTTTAGGGTCTTTTATCTAGTTTAAGTCCATTTTTGAGTTATTCTGAGATTCATGAGTTTTTAGAGTCATTTATAGAGTCATGATATAAAAGATCCGGAATTTTATTGAAGTATATGAGTAGGATTCGTTACAACATGATAGTTTGCCCGAAGGCTTACATATTCAACAATCCTAACTACCCGGATCAATACACCACCCATATACTTGGGCCACCAGCCTTGCGCTCAAGCCAAATCCTTACCACGATCACCATATTTTCCTGAAAAAGGCCAAAGCCGCTTAATTATCCTGGACTTAGCCAATATTACTCGATAAGGCTTAAGAAAAATGCATGAATGAATGCAACTCATGCAAAACCCGTTAATTCTCTAAGTTTAACTTAGAATTCGACCAAGACAGACTCGGTTCGGACTTGGGCAGATCTGATCGACAAACCGGCCATGGTAGGAATCACCCGAACCCTTTGGCCAGTCGATACTTGCCCTGAAAGACTCGATCCAGTCTATGGGCAGTCCAAGCCGATTATCTGTCCGGAAAGGTTTCACCCAATCCCGATCACTTGGCCAAGTTTATCCACCAATCCTGCCTTGGATTCCCTTACTCGTCGAACCACCAGCGAAGAGGAATCCATGCATAAAAGGGAAGTGGATTACTCACCTTACCACATCTAGCCCTTAATCGCGTACCGTCAGTGTTGGTTTCCTGATCCAAGGTTCACAATCTCTACCTTACTCGATCTAACCCTTATCTAATATTGCCTTAGAAAATATTCTAGGATTTCTCTTCTCCCAGCGTGCCCTTGTATCGACCCCAAGCCTTCTATTTATAGGGCCCGTGGTCGGTTTTTCATGAACAGTCATGGCTTTTGCTCGACCAATCAACGTTTCTAGTCGAACCGTTGTGCCTGGTCGTGGCACTGGTTCGGCACCAACTGCCCGAGCCAATGCTTTCTGGCCAGTTGGCCCCGACTACCAACCAGCTAGTCCAACTGCCGGCCAGCTCATCCAACTGCCGGTCAGGTCTCCCAGCTGCCGACCAGCTCGCCCAGCTACCGGCCAGCTCGCCCAACTACCGGCCAGCTTGCCCAGCTGCCGTCCAGCTCGCCCAGCTACCGGCCAGCTCGCCCAGCTGTCGGCCAGCTCGCCCTACCCATCTTTACCGAGGATCGGGGGTGTTACAAGTCTCCCCCACTTGAAGTGGATTTGTCCCCGAATCCAGGCCAAGTACCTGATTGGTTTCCCACTCCTCGAACCACTTAGGAAATTCAGCCTTCATTTTGTCTTCGGTTTCCCATGTGATTTCTTCGGTCCCATTGCACTTCCATACTACCTTGACCATCCGAACTACCTTTCTTCTGGTAACTCTTTCCATTCGGTCCATGATCCGAACTGGAATAGCTTCTAAGGTTAGATTTTCCCTTAGTTCAGTAAGTGGTGCAGAAATGACTTTGTCTTGGTCCGATAGGCACTTCCTCAGTTGCGACACATGGAAGACATTATGGAACATGTCCATCTCGGGTGGCAAGTCCAGTTTGTATGCCACTAATCCAACTCTTTCTGTGATTTTAAACGGGCCTAAGTACCTTGGATTCAACTTCCCACTCTTCGAAGTTCGATTCCTTCCTTTAAATGTGATTGTTTTCAAATATACCCAATCACCCACCTCGAACTCCACATTCCTTCTTCGTTTGTCCGCATAACTTTTCTGTCTGTCTTGTGCTTCCTTCATTTTGATCCTTAAGAATTTGATCTTTTTGGTGGTTTCATCCACAATATCTGGTCCAAGGGTCCTACGCTCCCCCACTTCGGTCCAACACAATGGGGTCCGACAAGGCCGCCCATACAATGCTTCGTAAGGAGACATTCCGATGCTCGTCTGGAAGCTATTGTTGTATGAAAACTCGGCCAAGGGCAAATATTTTTCCCATGATCCGCCCCAATCCAAAACACATGCACGCAACATGTCCTCGAGTGTCTGGATGGTTCGTTCGGATTGCCCATCTGTTTGGGGGTGGTAAGCCGTGCTCATGTTCACCCTCGTTCCTAAGGCCTTTTGGAATGCCTTCCAAAAATGGGCCATAAATCGTGGATCCCGATCAGAGACAATGCTTACCGAGACTCCATGCAATCGGACTATCTCTTCCACATAACGTGCTGCAATTCTTTCAGCCCCATCCATTTTCTGAATAGCCAGGAAGTGTGCCGACTTGGTCAGCCTATCCACGACAACCCAGATAGCATCATGCCGTGCCTTGGTCCTTGGTAACCCACTCACAAAATCCATTGTGATATGGTCCCACTTCCATTCCAGAATGGGTAAGTTTTGCAACAGTCCACTCGGGACTTGGTGTTCTGCTTTGACCAGTTGGCAAGTCGGACACTTAGCCACCCATTCAGCCACATTTCTCTTCAGTCCTGCCCAATGGTAGTACCGCTTCAAGTCTCGGTACATCTTACTCGCACCCGGGTGAATTGTGAATCTGGACTGATGTGCTTCCCTTAGGATTTCTTCCCTTAATTCCGGTACATTAGGGACGCACACTCGTCCTCTTATCACAATTGTCCCGTTGTTCGATTTCCCATACTCGGACTGATTGTTCTGGACCGCTTGGTTCAGCA
The DNA here is from genome assembly GCA_018901945.1 of Pugionium dolabratum. NCBI lineage: Eukaryota > Viridiplantae > Streptophyta > Magnoliopsida > Brassicales > Brassicaceae > Pugionium > Pugionium dolabratum. The sequence continues at coordinate 274,037 of JAEVFF010000241.1, read as the reverse complement.
GTTCATCTTTTTCTTGGCCTATTCGGATCTTACTCAATCGATCTGCCCGATTTGCTGCGTCTATACCTAACGGTTCTGGTTCACTTGATATTGCATTCAAATGCATCATCTTAACCAGTCCGACAAGGGTTTCCGCATCCTTTCCCGCATGAACATCCGAATGCCTCCTACTCAAGGCATCCGCCACAAGATTTGCCTTTCCCGGGTGGTAGGCAATATCTAGGTCATAATCAGCCACGAATTCCATCCACCTTCTTTGCCTAAGGTTCAATTCGAGTTGAGTGGAAATGTACTTCCGACTCTTATGGTCGGTAAAAACTTGCACTTTGGCTCCATACAAGTATGACCGCCAAATATTCAATGCGAAGATTACTGCCGCCATTTCTAAGGCAGGAGTGGGATAGTATCCTTCATGTTTCCGAAATTGTCTTGATGAATAGGCAATCACCCTACCCTTTTGCATCAGAACAGCACCCAGCCCAGTTCTGGATGCGTCTGTGTATACCGCATAAGGCTCATCCGGTTCAGGTAGTGCAAAGACTGGTGCAGTCGTCAGCATCTCCTTCAACCGTTAGAAACATTCCTCGCACTCGTATGTCCACTCGTACTTAACATCGTTCCCGGTTAGACAAGTCATGGGGAAAGCCATTTTCGCAAAACCATTGACAAACCGTTTATAGTATCCGGCCAAACCTAGGAAGCTCCTAATCTCAGTTGCATTCCGAGGCCTCGGCCAATCCTTGATAGCCTTAACTTTCTCCGGGTCTACTGACACCCCTTGGTCCGACACAATGTGTCCCAAGAACCCAATACTTCTCTGCCAAAAGCTACACTTGCTTAGCTCGGCGTAAAGCTTGTGCTCCCTTAACCGTTCCATCACCACCCTTAGATGATTTTGGTGCATTTCATGGCCCCTTGAATAGACGAGGATGTCATCAATGAAAATGATAACAAACTCATCTAAACAATCCTGAAATACCCTATTCATCATCTTCATAAAGGCTGCCGGTGCATTGGTTAAACCGAATGGCATCACTACAAACTCCTAGTGTCCATATCTTGTCCGGAAAGCTGTCTTCCGAATATCCGATGCTCAATCGGAATTTGGTGATATCCTTGGGCCAAATCGATCTTTGAGAACCAGGTCGCACCTCTGAGTTGATCCAACAACTCATCAATTCGGGGTAATGGGTACTTTTTCTTTACCATAACCCGATTCAATCCCCGATAATCGATGCAACGCCTAAAGCTTCCATCCTTCTTTTTCACAAACAGCACCAGTGCACACCAAGGTGATTCACTCGGCCTGATGAGTCCTTTATCCAACAGTTCTTCCAACTATTTCTTTAACTCAGCCATCTCGGCTGGAGCCATACGATATGGCGCTTTCGAGATTGGGGCAATCCATGGTTCCAATTCAATCGTGAATGGATCCAACCTATCAGGCGGTAACCCGGACAAGGTCTGGAACACATCCGCGAATTCATTGACCACTGGGATATCCTTTAACTCCCAACTCTTCTTATTTCCCTCGGTGCTTATTGTGGCTACATAGGTGTGTTGGATCCCTTGGAATTCCAAGGTGTGTTGGATCCCTTGGAATTCCAAGGTGTGTTGGATCCCTTGGAATTCCAATCTCCCTCCCTCTTTCTCAAACCGAACTCGGCCCCTATGACACTCTTGGGTCGCCTTGTTCATTCCCAGCCAGTCCATACCCAAGATTACCTCGTAATCCTTGAGTTGGACGACTACCAAGTCGGCCGGCAAACTGACATTCCCAATCATAACCGGGATGTTCCGCACAATTCCCAGAGAATTCATTATTTTCCCTCCAGCCACGTGTACTTTACTCATTCCAGATATGGGTTCTCCTTGAATCCCACTCTTTTTAAACCATTCCGGGCTTACAAAGCAATGTGAAGCCCCGGAATCAAACAGGACGTGTGTTTCAACACCGCCCACAACCAAGGTCCCTACAGATTCATCCTGAATGCTAAGTACCCTACTGTTTATGCATGCCATGCAATGCTCAATTTTTATTTAACAGTTAGGATTATGTACATACCAGTGATCGAGCTATACCTGCCCGTATCGCCCATGTCCCGTGATAGCGCATAAACCCGCGGTGTTACGGCCTGCCTTTTAGCCGTTGGCTCGATTACCCCATGGTAGTCTTTTCGTTCGAGTTGCCTTTCGGCTGTCCCTTTGGGGCAATCCTTCCTGATGTGGCCTGACTTACCACAGTTGAAGCAAGTCCTCGAGTCATCACTCGGCAGTCCTTGCTGTCCGTAATCCATCTTTGGGCAGTTGCGGGTAGCATGTTCCTTGTTACCGCAACGTGCACATGCTCCCATCGCCTTCCAGCATTCCCCACCGTGCCTCCTACCACACGTCTTGCATTCCCTAGCTTTTCCTAGGGGTTGCTGGAGTCATCAACCTTATCCCACTTTCTTTTCCGATCACCACCACTTGACTGGCCATACCGATTCGGGAATTTGGATTCTTTCAACCGGTTCTCCTCCTCGATCCCTTCCTCGATCAAGGCAGCCCTTTCCACCAATTCAGTGACTGATCCGAACTTCTGCGCCAAGCAGTGGTTACGGATTTCGACCCTTAGTCCACGCATGAACCGGCGCACTTGCCCGAGTTCATCTTCAAGATCTCTTCCCGCATAACGCCTTAAGGGGTTAAATTCTTCTTCATATCCCCGGACAGTTCGGTTCCCTTGAACCAATTCCAGGTATGAGCACTCCAATCGGTCCCACGCCTCTGGTGGAAAGAATTTCTTATTGAATTCTCCTTCAAACTCCTCGAAAGTTCGAATCCTTTCACCCAACCGTTTATCCACGGCAACCCACCAGTTATGCGCATCCCCTTCCAGGAAGTGGACTGCGATATCTTTGCGGTAGTCACCGGGACACCTTGTTGACTGAAAGTTCCTCACCAAACGATTCTTCCACTCGTCAGCCTTAATTGGGTCAGAGCCCCGAGCGAAACTACCTGTTTTCAGGTATATCATGTGTTCTAGGATGCTCAAATACCCCACCTTCTTTCTAGCGGACTTAGGTGCGTCATCTAGGATGACCACATCCTGGTTCTCCATAGGAACCGGTTCTTCGCCCATGTGTGGCACCTCAGGAACCGGTGCCTTGGGCTTAACCACCTAAGTCAGTATAGCCAACTGACTTATCACGGTTCTCATTGTGTTCAACATTTCTTGTGGGCTCGGAACCGCATTATGATTTACATCTGCGGCTTCCTGGTCGCGTTGTCCATCTTCACCCGCATGTGTGCGATGAGCAGTAGACTCCTCATCCTCACCCTCCAGATGGTCCTGCTCAGTTGCCGCAACATGCGCCGTAGAAGGCTCAAATACATTCAGATTCGGCAAGGCTCCAATGTTTTGGCTTGGTTCACCACCTCTTTCCTTATCCTTCTTGCTTTTCCCAGTCTTGCCACTCTTGCCCATCTGCAAAACCGTTTAGTTAGTCTCAACATTTAATATGCGCAAGACCTGGTACCCGATGAGTGGTGTCTACTTAACCCAAATCTAACCCGTCCTAGGACCAAGCATGCTCTGATACCAACTTGAAACACCCTTCCCAGATTATCAGTCCGAAAAAGTTGTTCACTTTCGGATTCACCAAGGAATTCCGAGTCTAAGGTCCATATTTTAGGGTCTTTTATCTAGTTTAAGTCCAATTTCGAGTTATCCTGAGATTAGTGAGTTTTTAGAGTCATTTATAGAGTCATAATATAAAAGATCCGGAATTTTATTGAAGTATATGAGTAGGATTCGTTACAACATGATAGTTTGCCTGAAGGCTTACATATTCAACAATCCTAACTACCCGGATCAATACACCACCCATATACTCGGGCCACCAGCCTTGCGCTCAAGCCAAATCCTTACCACGATCACCATCTTTTCCTGAAAAAGGCCAAAGCCGCTTAATTATCCTGGACTTAGCCAATATTACTCGATAAGGCTTAAGAAAAATGCATGAATGAATGCAACTCATGCAAAACCCGTTAATTCTCTAAGTTTAACTTAGAATTTGACCAAGACAGACTCGGTTTGGACTTGGGCAGATCTGATCGACCAACCGGCCATGGTAGGAATCACCCGAACGCTTTGGCCAGTCGATACTCTGCCCTGAAAGACTCGATCCAGTTTATGGGCAGTCCAAGCCGATTATATGTCCGGAAAGGTTTCACCCAATCCCGATCACTCGGCCAAGTTTATCCACCAATCCTGCCTTGGATTCCCTTACTCGTCGAACCACCAGCGAAGAGGAATCCATGCATAAAAGGAAAGTGGATTACTCACCTTACCACGTCTAGCCCTTAATCGCGTACCGTCAGTGTTGGTTTCCTGATCCAAGGTTCAAGATCTCTACCTTTCTCGATCTAATCCTTATCGAATATTGCCTTAGAAAATATTCTAGGATTTCTCTTCTCCCAGCGTGCCCTTGTATCGACCCCAAGCCTTCTATTTATAGGGCCCGTGGTCGGTTTTTCACGAACAGTCATGGCTTTTTCTTGACCAATCAACGTTTCTAGTCAAACCGTTGTGTCTGGTCGTGGCACTGGTTCGGCACCAACTGCCCGAGCCAATGCTAGCTGGCCAGTTGGCCCCAACTACCAACCAGCTCGTCCAACTGCCGGCCAGCTCACCCAACTGCCGGTCAGCTCTCCCAGCTGCCGACCAGCTCGCCCAGCTACCGGCCAGCTCGCCCAGCTACCGGCCAGCTTGCCCAGCTGCCGTCCAGCTCGCCCAGCTACCGGCCAGCTCGCCCAGCTGTCGGCCAGCTCACCCTACCGATCTTTACCAAGGATCGGGGGTGTTACAGTCAACAAGCTCCTCCTCTATTCAAGCTCATGCACAAGTTTAATTCTGAATTGTTTTTTGTTCACATTGTAAATCCTCTATAAAAGGGCTGTAAAGACTCAGTGTATAAGTTAACTCTTAGGAGATTCTTCTCCAGAAGTCTTAGATATTTCTCATTTTCTCATGCTTCTATTTGAGTTTCAAGATTCAATTCTTCACATTTCTCCTCTCTAATCTCCATATTCTTACATCCAATGTCCACGTTAAACGACCTCAATTTTCTATATTGTGACAAAGTTTGAAACAGAAATAGATACGACAAAGCGTCCAAGTAATCCAATCCATCACAAACTGCGTCATGCCATTCTTTAGGCTTCATTTATAAACTTTTATTTAATGAGCACCAATGATCAGTTTTGAATGATCACTTTGACTGACCGGTCAACTTGACATTTGCGCACTAAATCGTCCGTAACTTTTGATTTAGAACTCAGAATGACACAAAACCAGTGCCCACATTAAACTAGCTCAATTTTCTATATTGTGATAAAGTTTGAGACAGAAATAGATACAACAAAGCGTCCAAGTAATCCAATCAATCAGAAACTGCATGATGCCATGCATTATTTTTCATTTATAAGCTTTTACTCAATGACACCAATGATCAGTTTAGAACGATCATTTTAACTGGCCGATCAACTTGTCCTATCTGCACTAAATCGTCCATAACTTTTGATTTGTTGCTCAGAATGACACGAATCCAATTCCCACATTTAGCTAGTTCAATTTTCTATATTGTAACAAAATTTGAGACAGAACTATATACGACAATGTGAACAAGTAATCCTATCTATCCCAAACTACGTGATACCATGAATTATGCTTCTTTTATAAGCCTTTACTCAATGAGTACCAATGATCAGTTTAAAATGATCACTTTAACTTGCCGATCAACTTGACATGTACACACTAAATCGTCCGTAACTTTTGATTTAGAGCTCAAAATGACACGAATCCAATGTCCTTGTTCAGCTAGCTCAATTTTCTATATGTTGACAAAGTTCGAGACAAAAATAAATAAGACAATACCAAGCTACGTGATGCCATGCATTATATTTAATTTATAAGCTTTTACTCAATAAGCCCAATGATCAGTTTAGAATGATCATTTTAACTGGCTGATGACTTTGTCATGTATCAAAATCGTCGATAACTTTTGATTTATAGCTCTGAATGACACGAATCCAATGCCCACATTAATCTAGTTCAATTTTATATAATTTGGCAAAGTTTGAGACATAAATAGATACGAAAAAGTAATGCATTCAATCCCAACCTGCGTGATGCCATGCATTATTTTTCATTTAAAAGCTTTTACTCAATGAACACCAATGATCAGTTTAGAATGATCATTTTAATTGGCCGAAGACTTTGTCATGTCTGCCCTAAATCATCCATAACTTTTAATTTATAGCTTTGAATGACACAAATCCAATGCCCACATTAATCTAGTTCAATTTTCTATATTGTGAAAAAATTTGAGACATAACTCGATAAGAGAAAGCGTTCAAGTAATCGAATCTATCAAAACTCCTTGATGCCATGCATTATGCTTCATTTACAAGCCTTTACTCAATGAGCATCAATTTCAGTTTAGAATAATCACTTTAACTGGCGGATCAACTTGACATGTCTGCACTAAATCATGTGTAACTTTTGATTTAGAGCTTATATTGACACGAATCCAATCCCCACGTTAAACTAGCTCAATTTTCTATATTTTGACAAAATTTGAGGCATAAATAGAGACGACAAAGCATCCAAGTAATCCCATTTTTCCAAGCTGCTTGATGCCATGCAGTATGCTTCATTTATAAGCCTTAGCTTAATAAGCACCAATTATCAGTTTAGAATGATCACGTTAACAGTCCACTCAGCTTGACATGTCCGCACTAAATCGTCCGTAACTTTTGATTTAGAGTTCAGAATGACTCGAATCCAATGCCCACGTTATGCTAGCTCAATTTTCTATATGTTAACAAAATTTGAGACCGAATTAGATGCGACAAAGCATTCAAGTAATCCAATCTATCTAAAACTGTGTGATGCAATGCTTATGCTTCATTTACAAGCCTTTACTCAATGAGCACCAATGATCAGTTTAGAATAATCATATTAACTTGCTGATCAACTTGACATGTGCACACTAAATCGTCTGTAACTTTTGATTTAGAGCTCAGAATGACGCAAATACAGTACCCACGTTAAGCTAGATAAATTTTCTATATTTTGACAAATTTTGAGATGGAAGTAGAGACGACAAATTGTCTAAGTAATCCAATCTATCCCAAATTACGTGATGTCATGCATTGTGCTTCATTTATAAGCCTTAACTCAATGAGCAACAATGATCAGTTTAGAATAATCATATTAACTGGCCGATCAACTTGACACATGCCCGCACTAAATCGTCAGTAACTTTTGATTTAAAGCTTCGAATGACACAAATCCAATACATTCGTTACGCTATCTCAATTTTCTATATTTGGACAAAATTTGAGACAGAAACAGAGAAGACAAAGCGTCCAAGTAATCGAATCTATCAAAACTCCTTGATGCCATGCATTATGCTTCATTTACAAGCCTTTACTTGATAAACACCAATGATCAGTGTAGAATTATCACTTTAACTAGCCAATCAACTTGACATGTCTGTACTAAATCGTCCGTAACTTTTGATTTACAGCTTAGAATGACACGAATCCAATGCCTACATTAAGCTAGTTCAATTTTCTATATTGTGACAAAATTTGAGAAAGAACTAGATACGACAAAGCATCCAAATAATCAAATCTATCCCAAATTGCGTGATGCCATGACTTATGCTTCATTTATAAGCCTTTACGCAATGAACACCAATGATCAGTTTAGAATAATCATATTAACTGGCCGATCAACTTGATAGTTCCGCACTAAATTGTCCGTAACTTTTGATTTTGAGCTCAAAATGATGCGAATCCAATGCCTACGTTAAGCTAGCTCAATTTTCTGAATTAAAAAAAACTTGAGACCAAAATAGACACGACAAAGCGTCCAAGTAATCCAATCTATCCAAAACTGTGTGATGCCATGCATTATGCTTCATTTATAAGCCTTTATTCAATGCGCACCAATGATCAGTTTAGAATAATCATATTAACTGGCCAATCAACTTGACATGTCCGCACTAAATCGTGCGTAACTTATGATTTAGAGCTCAGAATGTCACGAATCCAATGCCCATGTTAAGCTAACTCAATTTTCTATATTGGGACAAAATTTAAGACAAAAATAGATATGACAAAGCGTCCAAGTAATCCAATCAATCCCGAAGTGCGTGATGCCATGCATTATTTTTCATTTATAAGCTTTTACTAAATGAGCGCCAATGAGCATTTTACTTGGCCGATCAACTTGTCATGTCTGCACTAAATCGTCCATAACTTTTGATTTGTAGCTTAGAATGACACGAATCCAATGCCCAGATTTAGCTAGGTCAATTTTCTATATTGTGATAAAATTTGAGACATAACTAAATACGACAAAGCGTTCAAGTAATCCAGTCTATCCAAAACTGTGTGATGCAACGCATTATGCTTCATTTATAAGCCGTTACTCAATGAGCATCAGTAATCAGTTCAGAATGATCACTTTAACTTGCCTATCGACTTGACATGTCCGCACTAAATCGTACGTAACTTTTGATTTAGAGCCTAGAATGACATGAATCATATCCCCACATTAAGGTAGCTTACTTTTCTATATTTTGACAAAATTGGAGACAGAATAGAGATGACAAAGCGTCTAAGTAGTCCAATCAATCCAAATTGCTGGATGCCATGCATTATTTTTCATTTATAAGCCTTTACTTAATGAGCACCAATGATCAGTTTAGAATGATACCTTTAACTGGCCTCTGAACTTGACATGTCCGAAGTAAATCTTCCATAACTTTTGATTCATAGCTCATAATGACACGAATCCAATGCCCACGTTAAGCTAGCTCAAGTTTCTATATTGTGACAAAATTTGAGATAGAAATAGAGACGACAAAGTGTCCAATCTATCCCAAACTACGTGATGCCATGCTTTATGCTTCATTTATAGGCCTTCACTTAATGAGCACTAATGATCAATTTAGAATGATCACTTTAACTGGCCAATCAACTTGACATGTCTGCACTAAATAATCCGTAACTTTTGATTTAGCGCTTAGAATGACAAGAATCCAATGTCCACGTTAAGCTAGCTCAATTTTCTACATTCTGACACAATTTGAGACAGAATAGAGACGACAAAGCATCCAAGTAGTCCAGTCTATCCAAACTGTTTCATGCCAGGCATTATGCTTCATTTATAAGCCTTTACTTAATGAGCACCAAAGATCAGTTTAGAATGATCACTTTAACTGGCCGATCAACATGACATGTACGCATTAAATCGTCGGTAACTTTTGATTTAGAGCTCAAAATGACAGGAATCCAATGCCCACTTTAAGCTAGCTCAATTTTATATATTGTTAGAAAATTTGAGACATAACTAGAAATGACAAATCGTCCAAGTAATCCAATCTATCCAAAACTCTGTGATGCCATGCATTATGCTTCATTTACAAGCCATTACTCAAATGGCACTAATGATCAGTTTAGAATGATCACTTTAACTGGCCGATCAACTTGACATGTCCATACTAAATCGTCCGTAACTTTCTATTTAGAACTCAAAATAACAAGAATCCAAAGCCCACGTTAAGCTAGCTCAATTTTCTATATTGTAACAAAATTTGAGACAAAAATAGATATAAAAAAGCGTCCAAGTAATCCAATCTATCCAAAATTGTGTGATGCTGTGCATTATGCAATATTTCTAAGCCTTTACTCAATAAACACCAATGATAACTAGCCGAGTAACTTGATATAACCGCACTAAATCGTCTATAAATTTTGATTTAGAGCTCAGGATGACACGAATCCAATGCCCATGTTAAACTAGCTCATTTTTCTCTTTTTGACAAAGTTTGAGACATAAATAGAGACGACAAAGCGTCCCACTAATCAAATCAATCCAAACTGCTTGATGCAATGCATTACACTTCATTTATAAGCCTTTACGTAATGAGCACCAATGATCAGTTTCGAATGGTCACTTTAACAGGCCGATCAACTTGACATGTCCGCACTAAATCGTCTGTAACTTTTGATTTTGGGCTCAGAATGATAGGAATCCAATGCCCACGTTAACCTAGCTCAAGTTCTTATAATGTGACAAGAAATAGATAAGACAAAGCGTCCATGTAATCCAATCTATCCCAAACTACGTGATGGCATGCATTATGCTTCATTTATAAGCCTTTACTCAATGAACACCAATAATAAGTTTAGAATAAGCATATTAACTAGCCGAGACACTTGACAGAAATTTGGAACAGAAATAGAGACGACAAAGCATCCAAGTACTCGAATCTATCCCAAATTGCGTGATGTCATGCTTTATGTTTCATTTGTAAGCCTTCACTTAATGAGCACCAATGATCAGTTTAGAATGATCACTTTAACTGGCCAATCAACTTGAGTTGTCTACATTAAATTATCTATAGGTTTTGATTTAGAGCTCAGAATGACACGAATCCAATTCCCACGTTAAGATAGCTCAATTTTCTATATTGGGACAAAATTTGAGACAAAAATAGAGGCGGCAAAGTGTCAAAGTAATCCAGTCTATCCCAAACTATGTGATGCCATGCTTTATGCATCATTTATAAGCCTTTACTTAATGCAGACCAATGATCAATTTAGAATGATCACTTTAACTGGCCGATCAACTTGACATGTCTGCACTAAATCATTCGTAACTTTTGATTTAGAGCTCACAAACACACGAATATAATGCCCACGTTAAGCTACGTCGATTTTCTACAGCATAACAAAATTTGAGACATAAATAGATATGACAAAGCATCTAAGTAATCCAATCTATTCAACACTGTATGATGCCATGCATTATGCTTCATTTATAAGCTTTTACTCAATGAGCACCAATGATTAGTTTAGAATGATCACTTTAACTGGCCGGTCATCTTCATATGTCCGCACTAAATCGTCCGTAACTTTTGATTTAGAGCTCATAATGACACGAATCTAATGCCCACGTTAAGCTAGCTCAATTTTCTATATATTGAAAATTTTGAGACAGATATAGAGACGACAAACCGTCCAAGTAATCAAATCCATTCAAACAGCTTGATGTCATGCATTATGCTTCATTTATTAGCCTTTACTCAATGAGCACCAATGATCAGTTTAGAATGATCACTTTAACTGGCCAATCAGCTCTACATGTACGCACTAAATCGTCCGTATCTTTTGATTTAGAGCTTAGAAACAAATGAATCCAATGCCCACGTTAAGCTAGCTCAATTTACTATATTGTAACAAGATTTGAGACTGAAATAGATACGACNAATGACACGAATCCAATGCCCACATTAATCTAGTTTAATTTTCTATATTGTGACAAAATTTGAGACAGAACTAAATACGACAAAGCATCCAGCTAATCCAATCTATCCCAAACTACGTGATGTCATGCCTTATGCTTCATATATAAGCCTTTACTCAATGAGCACCAATGATCAGTTTAGAATGATCACTTTAACTGGCCGATCAACTTGACATGTCCGCAATAAATTGTCCGTAACTTTTGATTTACAGCTTAGAATGACACGAATCCAGTGCCCACGTTAAGCTAGCTCAATTTTCTATATTTTGACAAAATTTGAACAGAAATAGAGAGGAAAAAGTGTTAAAGTAATCCAATCTATCCCAAACTGCGTGATGCCTTGCCTTAGGCTTTATATATAAGCCTTTACTCAATGAGCAACAATGATCAATTTAGAATGATCACTTTAACTCACCGATCAACTTGACATGATTGCAAGTAAATCATCCATAACTTTTAATTTCGAGTTCAGAATGACACGGATCCAATGCCCACGTTAAGCTAGATCAATTTTCTATATTTTGACAAAATTTGAGATATAAATAGAGATGACAAAGCGTCCAGGTAATCAAATGTATCGAAACTACTTGATACCATGCATTATGCATCATTGATAAGCCTTTTCTTAATGAGCACCAATGATAAGTTTAGAAAGATCACTTTAAATGGCCACTCAACTTGACATGTCCGCAGTAAATCGTCCGTAACTTTTCATTTAGAGCTCAAAATGATACAAATCCAATTTCCACATTAAGTAGCTCAATTTTTTATATTGTAACAAAATTTGAGACAAAATAGATAAGATAAAGCGTCCACAAAATCCAATCTATCCAAAATTGGTGATGCCATGCATTATGCTTCATTTATAAGCCTTTACTAATTGAGCACCAATGATCAGTTAAGAATAATCATATTAACTGGCCGATGAACTTGACATGTATGCACTAAATCGTCCGTAACTTTTGATTTTGAGCTCAGAAGACACGAATCCAACGCCCACGTTAAGCTAGATAAATTTTCTATATTTTGACAAAATTTGAGACATAAGTAGAGACGACAAAGCGTCCAAGTAATCCCATCTATCCTAAATTGCATGATGCCTTGCCTTAGGCTTCATTTATAAGCCTTTACTTAATGAGCACCAATGAACATTTTAGAATGATCACTTTAACTGTCCTAATCAACTTGACATGTCCGCAGTAAATCGTCTATAACTTTTTGTTTATAGCTCAGGATGACACGAATCCAATTCACACGTTAACCAAGATAAATTTTCTATATTTTGACATACTTTAAGACAGAAATAGAGATGTTAAAGCTTCCAAGTAATCCAATCTATCCCAAACTACGTGATGACATGCTTTATGCATCATTTATAAGTTTTTTATCAATGAGCACCAATGATCAGTTTAAAATGATCATTTAACTGGCCGATCATCTTGACATGTCCGCAGTAAATCATCATCCGTAACTTTTGATTTAGAGCTTAGAATGACACGAATTCAATGTCCAAGTTAAGCTAGCTCAATTTTCAATATTTTGACAAAATTTGAGACAGAAATCGAGACGACAAAGCGTCCAAGTAATCCATTCTATCCAAACTACTTGATGCCATGCATTATGCTCATTTATACTTAATGAGCACCAATGATCAGTTTAGAATGATCACTTTAACTGGCCACTCAACTTGACATGTTCGCACTAAATTGTCCGTAACTTTTGATTTAGAGCTCAGAATGACACGGATCAAATTCCCACGTTAAGTAGCTCAATTGTCTATATTGTAACAAAATTTGAGACGGAAATAGATACGATAAATCATCCAAGTAATCCAATCTATACAAAACTGTGTGATGCCATGCATTATGCTTCATTTATAAGCATTTACTCAATGAGCACCAATGATCAGTTTAGAATAATCATATTAATTGGCCGACCAACTTAACATGTCCACCCTAAATCCTCTATAACATTTCATTTAGAGCTCATAGTGACACGTATCCAATGCCCACATTAATCTAGCTCAATTTTCTATATTTAGACAAAATTTGAGACATAAATAGAGACGAGAAACTGTCCACGTAATCCAATCTATCCAAACTGTTTGATGCCATGCTTTATGCTTCATTTATAAGCCTTTACTTAATAAGCACCAATGATCAGTTTAGAATGATCACTTTAACTGGCCGATAAATTTGACGTGTTCGCAGTAAATCGTTCGTAACTTTTGATTTATAGCTCAGAATGACACGAATCCAATGCCGACGTTAAGCTAGCTCAATTTTCTATATTGTAACGAAATTTGAGACAAGAATAGATATGAAAAAGTGTCTAAGTAATCCAATCTATCCAAAACTGTGTGATGCCATGCATTATGCTTCATTTATAAGCCTTTACTCAATGAGCACTAATGTTCAGTTTAGAATAATCACTTTAACTGGCAGATCATCTTGACATGTCTAAATCATCCGTAACTTTTGCTTTGAAACTCAGAATGACACGAATCCAATGTCCAGGTTAAGCTAGCTCAATTATCTACATTACAACAAAATTTGAGACAAAAATAGAGACAAGAAAGCATCCAAGTAATCAAATCTATCCAAACTGCTTGATGCCATGCATTAGGCATCATTTATAAGCCTTTACTTAATGAACACCAATGATCTGTTTAGAATGATCACTTTAAATGGCCGATCAACTTGACATGTCCGCACGAAATCATCTGTAACTTTTGATTTAGAGCTCAGAATTACAAGAATCCAATGCCCACGTTAAGCTAGCTCAATTTTCTATATTGTAACTAAATTTGAGACTAAAATAGACATGACAAAGCTTTGAAGTAATCCAATATATCGAAAACTGTGTGATGCCATGCATTATGCTTCATTTATAAGTCTTTACTAAATGAGCAGCAGTGATCAGTTTAGAATTATCGTATTAACTTTCCGATCAACTTGACATGTCCGCACTAAATCGTCTGTAACTTTTGATTTAGAGCTCAGAATTACAAGAATCCAATGCCCACGTTAAGCTAGCTCAATTTTCTATATTGTAACTAAATTTGAGACAAAAATAGACATGACAAAGCTTTGAAGTAATCCAATATATCTAAAACTGTGTGATGCCATGCATTATGCTTCATTTATAAGTCTTTACTCAATGAGCAGCAGTTATCAGTTTAGAATTATCATATTAACTTTCCGACCAACTTGACATGTCCGCACTAAATCGTTCGTAACTTTTGATTTTGAGCTCAGAATTACACGAGTCCAATGCCCGCGTTAAGCGAGATAAAGGTTCTATATTTTGACAAAATTTGAGACAAAAATAGACACAACAAAGCTCTAAGTAATCCAATCTATCCAAAACTGTGTGATGCCATGCATTATGTTTCATTTATAAGCCTTTACGTAATGAACACCAATGATAATTTTAGAATGATCATACTAACTGGCCAACCAACTTTACATATCCACACTAAAACGTTCGTAACTTTTGATTTTGAGCTCAGGATGACACGAATCCAATGCCCACGTTAAGCTAGATAAATTTTCAATATATTGACAAAATTTGAGACACAGTTAGAGACGACAAAGCGTCCAAGTATTCCAATCTGTCACAAACTCCGTGATGCCATGCCTTAGCCTTTACTTAATGAGCACCATTGATCATTTTAGAATGATACTTTTAACTGGCCGATCAACTTGACATTTCCGTACTAAATCGTCTATAACTTTTGATTCAGTGCTCAGAATGAAACGAATCCAATGCACACGTTAAGATAGCTCAATTTGATATGGTTTGACAAAATCTGAGACAGAAATAGAGATGGAAAAGCGTTCAAGTAATCCAATCTATCCCAAACTACTTGATGCCATGAATTATGATTCATTTATAAGCCTTCACTCAATGAGCTGCAATGATCAGTTTAGAATTATCATATTAACTTGCCGACCAACTTGACATGTCCGTATTAAATCGTCCGTAACTTTAGATTTTGAGCTCAGAATGACACGAATCCAATGCCCACGTTAAGCTAGATAAATTTTCTATATTTTGACAAAATTTGAGACATAAGTAGAGCCGACAAAGCATCCAAGTAATCCAATCTATCACAAACTGCGTGATGCCATGCCTTAGGCTTCATTTAGAAGCCTTTACTAAATTAGCACCAATGATCAGTTTAGAATTTTCACTTTAACTGGCCACTCAACTTCATATGTCCACACTAAATCGTCCGTAACTTTTGATTTAGTGCTCAGAATGACACATATTCAATGCCCACATTAAGCTAGATAAATTTTCTATAATTTGACAAAATTTGAGATACAAGTAGAGACGACAAAACGTCCAAGTTATCCAATCTATCATAAACTGGGTGATACCATGCCTTTTGTTCATTTATAAGTCTTTACTTAATGACCACCAATGATCATTTTAGAATGATCACTTCAACTGGCCACTCAACTTGGCATGTTCGTACTAAATCGTCTATAGCTTTTGATTTAGAGCTCAGAATGACACGAATCCAATGCCCACGTTAAGCTAGCTCAATTTTATATATTGTAACAAAATTTGAGAGAGAAATAGACACGACAAAGCTTCCAAGTAATCACATCTATCCAAAATTGTGTGATGCCATGCATTATGCTTCATTTATAAGCCTTTACTTAATGCGCAGCAATGATCAGCTTAGAATAATCATATTAACTGGCCAATCAACTTGAAAAGTCCACACTAAATTGTCCGTAACTTTTGATTTTGAGCTTAAAATGACACGAATCCAATGACGACGTTAAGCTAGCTTAATTTTCTATATCGTAACAAAATTTGAGACAAGAATAGATATGACAAAGGGTCTAAGTAATCAAATCTATCCAAAACTATGTGATGCCATACATTATGCTTCATGTATACACATTTACTCAATGAGCAGCAATGATCAGTTTAGAATAATCATAATAACTGGCCGATAACCTTGACATGTCCGCACTAAATCGTCCGTAACTTTTTATTTTGAGCTTTGAATGACACAAATCCAATGCCCACGTTAAGCTAGATAAATTTTCTATATTTTGACAAAATTTGAGATGGAAGTAGAGACGAAAAAGTGTCCAGGAAATCCAATCTGTCCCATACTATGTGATGTCATGCATTATGCTTCATTTATAAGCCTTTACTCAATGAGCATCAATGATCACCTTAGAATAATCATATTAACTGGTTAATCAACTTGACTTGTCCGCACTAAATCATTCGTAACTTTTGATTTTGAGCTCAGAATGACACGAATCCAATGCCCACGTTAAGTTATATAAATTTTATTTATTTTGAAAAAATTTGGGATAGAAGTAGAGACGACAAAGCCTCCAAGTAATCCAATCTATGAGAAGCTGCGTGATGCCATGCCTTTACTTCATGAGCACCAATGATCATTTTAGAATGATCATTTTAATTGGTTGATCAACTTGACATGTCCACACTAAATATTCTGTAACTTTTGATTTAGAGCTCAGAATGACACGAATCCAATGCCCACGATAAACTAGCTCAATTTTCTATATTTTGACAAAATTTGAGATAGAAATAGGGATGACAAAGCATCCAAGTAATCCAATCTATCCCAAAATGCGTGAGGCCATGCTTTATGCTTCATTTATAAGGCTTTATTTAATGAGCACCAATAATCAGATTAGAATGATCATTTTAACTTGCCGATCAACTTGACATTTCTGCACTAAATTAAACATAACTTTTGATTTATAGCTCAAAATGACACAAAATGACCACCCGTGCATTCGATGGGAACCGAAAATTCTCAAAAAATTTGTGGTCGCAGATCAGTTGCAAATTTGCGGCTGATTTGCGACCATATATTAATTTCCCACTTTGCGACTGATTTGAGACCACATTCGTGGTCGCAAATATTTCCTATAAATACGTGACTCTTTTCCCTCATTTTCACACTTCACATAAAACTTCCTAGTTCCTAAAACTCTCTCAAACACTTAAAACTCTCTCAAACACCTAAAACTCTCTCAAACACCCAATACCCAATGGCAAGTAGTGGTAGGTCGATGAGAGGTCGTGGAAGACGACAAAACCTGTCGTCTTCCGGCAGTGGTAACTCTTCGGCCTCGTCGAACCCCTCACCTGCCGCTTATAGAGCGGCATCCCGCCTCCCTCCACAATACACTTTCAACCCTCACTCGGTTCTCAAAACCGATCCGTCTCCTTGGTTTCGGGAAGCCGATGAGCATGAGGAGGAATAGGTTGCGCCTTCTGAAACGGAAACGGGGAAACAAACATGATACGTTTAAAATTCTAGGGCGGGAAACTTGATAGTTTGTTACAAACTCTAGGGCGGGACTAGTACTTGACTGTACTGTCTCATGTGCCAGCACCGAACACAACATGATACGTTTAAAATTTTATTTTTTTATTTTTTTATTTCATAGAATTACATAATAAATATAAAAATATTTATTATAAATAAATAATTTAAATTTAAAATTTAATATTTGTATGTATTTAAGATATTTATATTTTATATATTGAATTAATTAGGTTTGACCGGGACAAAGAGGCAATAACCCGTCAAATTTCAAAAAATTTGAAAAACAAATTTGATGGCCCCTAATACAGTTGGACGGTCATACCAGCTGAATGACAAGAAAAATATTTTATCAAATTTGCGGTAAGTAATTTAAAAAAAAAATATTTTATTTTATAAAATTTAATAATTACTAAAATTAAGATATTTTAAATTTGCAAGCAACCGTACACCTTGAATCCTGTGATCACGACGGTGGTACGTAATGAGTTTGACTCCATCTGTGTAAGATGGATGAAAGGGATGGTGAGCACGGTTCATAGAACCGGTAAACGTCCAATGTGGATTTTTCCTAGTCTGTACAAAGCAATGACAGACTATTGGGAAATAGAAACGTCTAATGAGAGGAGTAGTAAGTTGTTCAATAACCACGACTCCTCTCGAGATGGTCTTGGTTCGCACAAGCATTTGTCGGGCCAAAAATTCTATATCCAGATCTAATAGGAAATAGTAAGTATTTTAAAATATTTAAATTAAAATTAAAATTTATTTGTTATTTATTAATAATTTGTTTTAATAGTTAGGAAAATAATTTGTGACGACCAGTTTCAATTGCTGAGGTCTTTATAAAGGCTCACACTCGGCAGTATGGTTCGTATGTCGATTTGAAAGCTAAACAAATCGGTGAAGCATATTAACGAATCATCCAAGAAAACATGGCGCTTGTGGCGGTCGATGTAACTAAAACATCCGACAGTACTTCCCGTCGAATTGAGCTGACCCAAGATGAGAAAAATGAGATCTTCATTCAGTAAAAAAATTTTAAACTTTTTTATGTACAGTAAATTTAATATAATTATTTTAATCATTTTTTAAATTTTTTGTAGTTTTCTGTTGCGGATGACCAAGGTCGTCTTTACAGACTTGGTAGCCTAAAATGTATGCATGGGTCGGGCAGGTGTAGTGGCTTCCAATCCACTATCTCCGACTTTGTTGCGCTTCAGGATCAACTCTTAGCCGCACAGCGACAGATCGAAGAACAAAACACACGTAATATGCGTATTGAAGATTAAAATGCGCAGATGTTGGAAGCGAATCAGAAGATCTAGGAATTCCAAAAGGAAAACGAAAAAACATTTAACTACTTGCAGATGCTTGTTGTGTATTTCCAACGGACGGATCCCACTTTCATGTCTTTTATGTGGGATAACGCCACAGGTGAAACGTCAAACGCTGCACCAGCATTTTTGCCATTCGATTTTCAATTTTCGCCTCTGGATAATTAGATTTAATTTTTCAATTTTTTTGTAATGTAAATTTAGTCGCAAATTAGTCGCAAATCAGTCTCACATATTTGTGACCAATTTGCCACCAATTTGCGACTACATCTATTTTTTCGAAAAATTTACTTGTACACGCAAATCAGTCACAAATATTTGGGACTGATTTGTGACTACCGATATAATGTAGTCGCAAATCAGTCACAAATTCAATGAAAGACGTAGTCGCAAATCAATCACAAAATTTTCTTACTGATATGCGACCACGTTGTGTCCATAGTTGCAAATTGGTCACAAAATTTTGTGACCAATTTCCGACCACATCTTCCACTGTAGTGGCAAATCAATCACAAAAATTTCGGACTGATTTACGACTACGGTTTTTGAAACCATTGATGTAATGGCAAAGTGGTCGCAAAATTTGTTACTACAAACCAGTCACAAAGTAGTCGCAAATATAGGGACCACTATTATTTTGGTCGCAAATCAGTCGCTAAAATGCGACTAATTTACGACCACAAAAATTTGCGATGAAGCTTTTTTCGACCACATACGTGGTCGCAAACGCCTTGTTTTTTTGTAGTGCACATTAAACTAGTTCAATTTTCTATATTGTAACAAAATTTGAGACATAACTAGATACGACAAAGCATCCAAGTATCCAATCTATCCCAAACTGCTTGATGCCATGCCTTATGCTTCATTTATAAGATTTTACTCAATGAGCACCAATGATAAGTTTAGAATGATCCTTTTAACTGGCGATTAACTTGACATCTCCGCTCTAAATCGTCCGCAACTTTTGATTAAGAGCTCATAATGACACGAATCCAATGCGCACGTTAAGCTAGCTCAAATTTCTATATGGTAAAAAATTTGAGACCGAAATAGATACGACAGTGCGTCCAAGTAATCCAATCTATCCCAAACTCCATGATGCCATGCATTATGATTCATTTATATGCCTTTACTCAATGAGCACCAGTGATCAGTTTAGAATGATCACTTAAACTGCCTGATCAACTTGACATATCCACACTAAATTGTCTGTAACTTTTAATTTAGTGCTCAATATAACACGAATCCAATGCTCACGTTAATCTAGCTCAATTTTTTATATTTTGACAAGATTTGAGATTAAAATAGAGACGACAAATCGTACAAGTAATCCAATCTATCACAAACTACGTGATGCCAGGCATTATGCTTCATTTATAAGCCTTTACTCGATGAGCACCAATGATCAGCTTAGAATAATCATATTACTTGGCCGATCAACTTGACATGTTTGCACTAAATCGTCCGTAACTGTTGATTTATAGATCAGAATGACATGAATCCAATTCCCACATAAAGCTAGCTAAATATTCAATATTTTGCAAAATTTGAGACAAAAATAGAGATGACAAAGCGTCCAAGTAGTCTAATTTATCCAAAACTGCGTGATGTCATGTTTTATGCTTAATTTATAAGCCTTTACTTAATGAGCACAATTAATCAGTTTAGAATGATCACTTTAACAGGCCGATCAACTTGACACGTCCGCACTAAATCGTCCATAACTTTTGATTTATAGCTCAGAAAGACACGAATCCAATGCCCACGTTAAACTAGCTCAATTTTTGATATTTTAAAAAAATTTGAGACAAAAATAGAGACGACAAAGCTTCCCAACAATCCAATCTATCCAAAACTGTGTGATGCGTTGCATTATGTTTTATTATATGCCTTTACTCAATGAGCACCAATGATCAGTTTAGAAAAATCATATTAACTGACCGATCGACTTGACATGTCCGCACTAAATCGTCTGTAACTTTTGAATTTAAGCTCAGAATGACACGAATCCAATTCCCACGTTAAACTAGCTCAATTTTCTACATTTTGAAAATCTTTGAGTCAGAACTAGATACGACAAAGCATTCAAAAAATCCAATCTATCCCAAACTGCATTATTCCATGTATTATGCTTCATTTATAAGCCTTTACTCAATGAGCACCAATGATCAATTTAGAATGATCATATTAACTGGTCGACCAACTTGACATTCCCGCACTAAATTGTCCGTAACTTTTTATTTAGAGATCAGATGGCATGAATCCAATGCCCACGTTAAGCTAGCTAAATTTTCTATATTTTTCAAAATTTGAGAGAAAAATGGCGACGACAAAGCATCCAAATGATCCAATCTATCCCAAACTGCGTGATGCCATGCTTTATGCTTCATTTATAAGCCTTTACTTAATGAGCACCAATAATCAGTTTAGAATGAGCATTTTAACTAGCCTATCAATTTGATATGTCCACACTAAATCGTCCGTAACTTTTGATTTAGAGCTCCGAATGACACGAATCGAATGGCATGTTAAGTTAGCTCAATTTTCTATATTGTGACAATATTTGAGACAGAGATTGAGAGGATAAAGCGTCCAAGTAATCTAATCTATCCCAAAACTGCGTGATGACATGCTTTATGCTTCATTTATAAGTCTTTACTTAATGAGCGCCAATGATCAGTTTAGAATGATCACTCGAAATGGCCGATCAACTTGACATGTCCGCACTAAATCGTCTGTAACTTTTGATTTAGAGCTAAGAATGACACCAATCCAATGCCCACGTTAAGCTAGCTCAAATTTCTACGTTGTGAAAAAATTTGAGAAAAACTAGATAAGACAAATCATCCAAGTAATTCAATCTATCTGGAACTGTGTGATACTATGAATTATGCTTTATTTATAAGCCTTTACTCAATTATCACCAATGATCAGTTTAGAATAATTATATTAACTGTCTGATCAACTTGACATGTCTGCACTAAATCTTCCGTAACTTTTGATTTATTGCTTAGAATGAAATGAATCCAATGCCCACGTTAAGCTAGCTCAATTTTCTATATATTAACAAAATTTGAGATAGAAATAGGGACGACAAAGCGTCCAAGTAATCCAATCTATCTTGATTTAGAACTCATGATGACACAAATGCAATGCCCACGTTAAGCTACCTCGATTTTCTATATTGTGACAACATTGGAGACATAAATCGATACGGAAAAGTCCAATCTATCCAAAATTGTAAGATGTCATACATTATTCTTCATTTAGAAGCCTTTACTCAATTAGCACCAATGATCTGTTTAGAATAATTATATTAACTGGCCGATCAACTTGACATGTCCGCGCTAAATTGTCTATAACTTTTGATTTAGAGATCAGAATGACACTATAAATCCAATGCCGACGTTAAGCCAGCTAAACTTTGTATATTAGCAAAATTTGAGACAAAAATAGAGTCAACAAAGTGTCCAACTAATCCAATCTATCTCAAACTGCATGATGTCATAGTTTATGTTTCATTTATAAGCCTTAACTTAATGAGCACCAATGATCAGTTTAGAATGAACACTTTCATTGGCCTATCAAATATGTCCACACTAAATCGTCTGTAACTTTTGATTTAGAGCTCCGAATGAAACGAATCCAGTGCCCACGTTAGGCTAGCTCAATTTTCTATATTGCGACAAAATTTCAGACAGAAATAGAGACAAGAATGCATCCAAGTAATCCAATCTATCCAAAACTTCGTGATGCCATACTTTATGCTTCATTTATAAGCCTTTACTTAATAAGCACCAATGATCAACTTGACGATTTAGAATGATGATTTGAACTGGCCGATCAACTTGACGTGTCCATAATAAATCGTCTACAACTTTTGATTTGAGCTCAGAATGACAAGAATCAAATTACCACATCAAGTTAGATTAATTTTCTATGTTTTAACAGAATGTGAAACAAAAATAGAAACGACAAAGCGTCCAAGTAATTCAATCTATCCCACACTGTGTGATGCCATGCATTATCCTTCGTTTATAAGCATTTACTCAATGAGCACCAATGATCAGTTTAGAATGATCCTTTTAACTGGCAATCAACTTGACATGTCCCCTCTAAATCGTCCACAACTTTTGATTTAGAGCTCAGAATGACACGAATCCAATGCCCACGTTAAGCTAGCTCAAATTTCTATATAGTAACAAAATTTGAGACAGAAATAGATATGGCAATGCGTCCAAGTAAT
Source organism: Pugionium dolabratum (assembly GCA_018901945.1). Lineage (NCBI taxonomy): Eukaryota > Viridiplantae > Streptophyta > Magnoliopsida > Brassicales > Brassicaceae > Pugionium > Pugionium dolabratum. The sequence goes on along the minus strand of JAEVFF010000241.1, from coordinate 250,752 downwards.
CCAATCTATCCAAAACTGTGTGATGCCATGTATTATGATTCCTTTATATGCCTTTACTCAATGAGCACCAATGATTAGTTTAGAATGACTACTTTAACTGCTCGATAAACTTGACAAATCCACACTAAATCGTCTCTACGTAACTTTTAATTTAAAGCTCATAATGACACGAATCCAATGCTTACGTTAATCTAGCTCAATTTTTTATATTTGGACAAGATTTGAGAAAAAAAAAAATATAGACGACAAAGCGTACAAGTAATCCAATCAATCCCAATCTGCGTCATGACATGCATTATTCTTCAATTATAAGCTTTTACTCAATGACCACCAATGATCAGTTTATAATGATCATTTTAACTGGTCGATCAACTTGACATATCCGTACTAAATCGTCCATAACTTTTGATTTAGACCTCAAAATGACACGAATCCAATGTCCACGTTAAGCATGCTCAATGTTCTTTATTTTTACAAAATTTGAGACAGAAATAGATACGAAAAAGCGTCCAAGTAATCCAATCAATCCCAAACTGCGTGATGCCATGCGCTATTCTTCATATCATTTTAATTGGCCGATCAACTTGACATGTCCGCACTAAATCGTCTGTAACTTTTGATTTTGAGCTTAGAATGATACGAATCCAATGCTCACGTTACGCTAGCTCAATTTTCTATATTGTTTCAAAATTTCAGACAGAACTTCATACGAAGCATCCAAGTAATCCAATCTATCACAAACTGCGTGATGCCAGAGATTATGCTTCATATATAAGCGTTTACTCAATGAGCACCAATGATCAGTTTAGAATAATCATATTAACTGGCCGATCAATTTGAGATGTCTGCACTAAATCGTTTGTAACTTTTGATTTAGAACTCAGAATGACACAAATCCAATGCCCACATAAATCTAGCTAAATATTCTGTATTTTCAAAAATTTATAAAAAAATAGAGACGACAAAGTGTCCAAATAATCCAATCTATCCCAAACTGCGTGATGCCATACTTTATTCTTCATTTATAAGCCTTTACTTAATAAACAGCCATGATGAGTTTAGAATTTATATTTTAACTTGCCGATCAACTTGACATGTCCATAATAAATCATCTGTAACTTTTGATTTTAGCTCAGAATGACAAGAATGCAATGACCACATTAAGTTAGATTAATTTTCTATATTTTAACAGAATTTGAAACAAAAATAGAAACGTCAAAGTGTCCAAGTAATTCAGTCTATCCAAAACTGTGTGATGCCATGCATTATGATTCGTTTATAAGCCATTACACAATGAGCACCAATGATCAGTTTAGAATGATCCTTTTAACTCGCGATCAACTTGACATGTCCGCTCTAAATCGTCCGCAACATTTGATTTCGAGCTCAGAATGACACAAATCCAATGCCAACGTTAACCTAGCTCAAATTTCTATATGGTAACAAAATTTGAGACCGAAATAGATACGAAAATGCGTCCAAATAATCCAATCTATCCAAAATTGTGTGATGCCATGCATTATGATTCATTTATATGCCTTTACTCAATGACCACCAATGATCAGTTTAGAACAATCTCTTTAACTGCCCGATCAATTTGACATATCCACACTAAATCGTCTATAACTTTAATTTAGAGCTGAGAATGATACAAATCCAATGCCTAGGTTAATCTAGCTAAATGTTATATATTTTGACAAGATTTGAGATAAAAATAGAGACGACAAAGCGTACAAGTAATCAAATCCATCCCAAACTGCGTGATATCATGCATTATCTTCATTTATAAGTTTTTACTCAATAAGCACCATCGATCAGTTTATAATGATCATTTTAACTGGCCGATCAACTCAGCATATCCACACTAAATCGTCTGTAACTGGCCGATCAACTTGACATGTCCATAATGAATCGTTTGTAACTTTTGATTTGAGCTCAGAATGACAAGAATCCAATGACCACATTAAATTAGATTAATTTTCTATATTTTAACAGAATTCGAAACAAAAATAGAAACAACAAAGCGCCCAGGTAATTCAATCTATCCAAAAATGTGTGATGCCATGCATTATGCTTTGTTTATAAGCCTTTACTCAATGAGCACCAATGATCAGTTTAAAATTATCATATTAAATGGCCGATCAACTTGACATGTCCGCACTAAATCGCATGTAACTTGTGATTTAGACCTCAGAATGACACGTATCCAATGCCCACGTTAAGCTAGCTCAATTCTTTATATTGTAACAAATTTTAAGACAGAAATAGAGATAACAAAGCGTCGAAGTAATCCTGTTTATCCTAAAATGCTTGATGTCATGTATTATGCTTCATTTATAAGCTTTTACGCAATGAGCATTAATGATCAGTTTAGAATTACAATTTTAACTTGCCGATCAACTTTATATGTCTGCACTAAATCGAATGAAAATTTTGATTTAGAGCTCAGAATGATGCGAATCCAATGCCCATGTTAATCTAGCTCAAATTTCTATATTTTGACAAAATTTGAAACAAAATTAGAGACGACAAAGCGTCCAAGTAATCTAATCTATCCAAAATTACGTAATGCCATGCTTTATGTTTCATTTATAAGCCTTTACTTAATGAGCTCCAAATTCATCAGTTTAGAATGATCACTTTAACTGGCCGATCAACTTGACATGTTCGCACTAAATCATCTGTAACTTGACATGCCCATTTAAGGTAGCTCAATTTTCTATATTTTAACAAAATTGGGAACAGAAATAGAGACGACAAAGCGTACAAGTAATCGAATCTATCCCAAATTGTGTGATGCTCTGCTTTATGTTTCATTTATTAGCCTTTACTTAATGAGCACCAATGATCAGTTTAGAATTATCACTTTAACTGGCCGATCAACTTGACATGTCTGCACTACATAATCTGTAATTTTTGTTTTAGAGCTCGGAAACACACGAATCCAATGCCCACGTTAATCTAGCTCATTTTTCTATATTGTAACAAAATTTGAGACAGAAATAGGTATGACAAAGCGTCCAAGTAATCCAATCTATCCAAAGCTGTGTGATGCCATGATTATACTTCATTTATATGCCTTTACTCAATGAGCACCAGTGATCAGTTTAGAATGATCACTTTTCGTGGCCGATCAACTTGACATGTCCGCACTAAATCGTCTGTAACTTTTGATTTAGACCTCAAAATGACACGAATCCAATGGCCACTTAAGCTAGCTGAATTTTCAATATTTTAACAAAATTTGGAACAGAAATAGAGACGACAAAGCATCCAAGTACTCGAATCTATCCCAAATTGCGTGATGTCATGCTTTATGTTTCATTTGTAAGCCTTCACTTAATGAGCACCAATGATCAGTTTAGAATGATCACTTTAACTGGCCAATCAACTTGAGTTGTCTACATTAAATTATCTATAGGTTTTGATTTAGAGCTCAGAATGACACGAATCCAATTCCCACGTTAAGATAGCTCAATTTTCTATATTGGGACAAAATTTGAGACAAAAATAGAGACGGCAAAGTGTCAAAGTAATCCAGTCTATCCCAAACTATGTGATGCCATGCTTTATGCATCATTTATAAGCCTTTACTTAATGCAGACCAATGATCAATTTAGAATGATCACTTTAACTGGCCAATCAACTTGACATGTCTGCACTAAATCATTCGTAACTTTTGATTTAGAGCTCACAAACACACGAATATAATGCCCACGTTAAGCTACCTCGATTTTCTACAGCATAACAAAATTTGAGACATAAATAGATATGACAAAGCGTCTAAGTAATCCAATCTATTCAACACTGTATGATGCCATGCATTATGCTTCATTTATAAGCTTTTACTCAATGAGCACCAATGATTAGTTTACAATGATCACTTTAACTGGCGGGTCATCTTCATATGTCCGCACTAAATCCTCCGTAACTTTTGATTTAGAGCTCATAATGACACGAATCTAATGCCCACGTTAAGCTAGCTCAATTTTCTATATATTGAAAATTTTGAGACAGATATAGAGACGACAAACCGTCCAAGTAATCAAATCCATTCAAACAGCTTGATGTCATGCATTATGCTTCATTTATTAGCCTTTACTCAATGAGCACCAATGATCAGTTTAGAATGATCACTTTAACTGGCCAATCAGCTCTACATGTACGCACTAAATCGTCCGTATCTTTTGATTTAGAGCTTAGAAACAAATGAATCCAATGCCCACGTTAAGCTAGCTCAATTTACTATATTGTAACAAGATTTGAGACTGAAATAGATACGACAAAGCATCCAAGTAATCCAATTTATCATAAAACTGTGTGATGCCATGCATTATGCTTCAATTATACACCTTTACTCAATGACCACTAATTATAACTTTAGAAAGATCGCTTTAACTTGCCGATCAACTTGACATGTCCACACTAAATCATCCATAAGTTTTGATTTAGAGCTCAGAATTAGACGAATCCAATGCCCATGATAAGCTAGATCAATTCTCTATTTTTTAACAATATGTGAGACAGAAATGGGGACGACAAAGCATACAAGTAATCCAATCTATCACAAATAGCTTGATGCCATGCAGTATGCTTCATTTATAAGCCTTTATTTAATGATCACCAATGATCAGTTTAGAATGATAACTTTAACTGGCCGATCAACTTGACATGTCCGCACTAAATCGTCTGTACCTTTTGATATAGAGCTCGGATTGACACGAATCTAGTGATGTCATGCTTTATGCTTCATTTATAAGGCTTTACTTAATGAGCACCAATGATCAGTTTTGAATGATCACTTTAACTGGCCGATCAACTTGACATTTCCGCACTAAATCGTCCGTAACTTTTGATTTAGAACTCAGAATGACACGAATCCAATGCCCACTTTAAGCTAGCTCAATTCTCAATTTTTGTCAAAATTTGAGACAAAAATAGAGATGACAAAGCGTACAAGTAATCCAATCTATCCCAAACTGTGTGATGTCATGCTTTATTCTTCATTTATAAGCCTTTACTTAATCAGTACCATTGATCACTTTAGAATGATCCCTTTAACTGGCCGATCAACTTGACATGTCCCACCAAATCATCTATATGTTTTGATTTAGAGCTTAGAATTACACGAATCCAATGCCCATGTTAAGCTAGATCAGTTCTCTATTTTTTGAAAAAATGTGAGATAGAAATGGGGACGACATAGCGTCCATGTAATCCAATCTATCCCAAACAGCTCTATGCCATGCATTATGTTTCATTTATAAGCCTTTATTTAATGAGCACCAATGATCAGTTTAGAATTATCACTTTAACTGGCCGATCAACTTGATATGTCCGAACTAAATCGTCCGTAACTTTTGATTCAGAGCTCGGAAACACACGAATCCAACGCCCACGTTAATCTAGCCTAATTTTCTATATTGTAACAAACTTTGAGACTGAAATAGATATCACAAAGCGTGCAAGTGATCCAATCTATCCCAGACTGTTCTATGCCATGCATTATGCATCATATATAAGCCTTTACTCAATGAGCACCAATGATTAGTTTACAATGATCACTTTTAGTGGCAAATCAACTTAAAATGACCGCACTAAATCATCCGTAACTTTTGATTTAGAGCTCAGAATGACAAGAATCCAATGGCCACTTAAGCTAGCTCAATTTTCTATATTTTAACAAAAATTAGAACAGAAATAGAGACGACAAAGCACCCAAGTACTCGAATCTATCCAAAATTGCGTGATGTCATGCCTTATGTTTCATTTATAAACCTTCACTTAATGAGCACCAATGATCAGTTTAGAATGATCACTTTAACTGGATGATCAACTTGACTTATCCGCATTAAATCGTCTGAACCTTTTGATCTAGAGCTTGGAATGACACGAATACAGTGCCCATATTCAGCTAGCTCAATTTTCTACATTGTGACAAAGTTTGAGACAAAAATAGAGACGACAAAGTGTCCAAGTAATCCAATCTATCCCAAACTATGTGATGCCATGCTTTATGCATCATTTATAAGCCTTTACTTAATGAGCACCAATGATCTGTTTAGAATGATCACTTTAACTGTCTGATCAACTTGACATGTTTGCACTAAATCGTTCGTAACTTTTGATTTAGAGCTCACAAACACACGAAACCAATGCCCACGTTAAGCTAGCTCAATTTTCTAAATCATAACAAAATTTGAGACAGAAATAGATATGACAAAGCGTATAAGTAATCCAATCAATTCAAAACTCTATGATTCCATGCATTATGCTTCATTTATAAGCCTTTACTCAATGAGCACCAATGATTAGTTTTGAATGATCACTTTAACTGGCCGATCAACTTCACATGTCTACACTAAATCGTCCGTAACTTTTGATTTAGAGCTCATAATGACACGAATCCATTGCCCACATTAAGCTAGCTCAATTTTCTATATTTTGACAAAATTTGAGACAGATATAGAGACAACAAAGCGTCCAAGTAATCGAATCCATCCAAAAAAGCTTGATGTCATGCATTATGATTCATTTATAAGCCTTTACTTAATGAGTACCAATGATTAGTTCAGAATGTTCTCTTTAAATGGCCGATAAACTTGACATGTCCACACTAAATCGTACGTAATTTTTGATTTAGGGCTTACAATGACACGAATCCAATGCCCACGTTAAGCTACCTTGGTTTTATATATTATAACAATATTTGAGACAGAAATAGATACGACAAAGTGTCCACGTAATCCAATCTATGGAAAACTGGTTGATGCCGCATTATGCTTCATTTATAAGCCTTTACTCAATGAGCACCAATGATCAGTTTAAAATGATCACCTTAACTGGCCGATCAACTCTACATGTACGCACTTAATCGTCTGTATCTTTTGATTTAAAGCTTAGAAACGCATGAATCCAATGCCCACGTTAAGGTAGCTTTATTTACTATATTGTGACAAGATTTGAGACTGAAATAGATACGACAAAGCATCCAAGTAATCCAATATATATGAAATTGTGTGATGCCATGCATTACGCTTTGTTTATAAGCCATTATTCAATAAGCACCAATGATTAGTTTAGAACGATCATATTAACAATCCACACTAAATCGTACTTAAATTTTGATTTTAAGTTCAGAATGACAAGAATCCAATGCCCACGTTAAGCTTGCTAAATTTTCTATATTTTGACAAAATTTGATATAGAAATAGAGACGACAAAGCTTCCAAGTAATCCACTATCCCAAACTGTATGACGCAATGCTTTTTGCGTCATTTATAAGCTTTTACTAAAGAGCCCCAATGATCAGTTTAGAATGATAACTTTAAATGCCCTAAAACTTGACATGTAATCCAATCTAATCCAAATTTGAGACAGAAATAGATATGAAAAAGCACCAGTGATCAGTTTAAAATGATCACTTTAACTAGCCGATCAACTTGACTTGTAAGCACAAAATCGTCCATTACTAAATTTAGAGCTCAAAATGACATGAATCCAATGCCCACGTTAAGCTTTTTTGATTTTCTATATTGTGACAAAATTTGAGTCATAAATAGAGACGACAAAACATCGAAGTAATCAAATTCATCCCAAACTGCGTGATCCATGCTTGATGCATCATTTATAAGCTTTTTCTCAATGAGCAACAACGATCAGTTTAGAATAATCATATTAACTGACCGATCAACTTGACATGTCCGCACTAAATATCCCGTAACTTTTGAATTGAGCTCAGAATGACACGAATCCAATGCCCACATTAAGTTAGATAAATTTTCTATATTTTAACACAATTTGAGATAGAACTAGAGACGATAAAGCTTCCAAGTAATCCAATCTATCCAAAACCGTGTGATTGGATGCATTATGCATCGTTTATAAGCCTTTACTCAATAAGCACCAATGATTAGTTCAGAATAATCATATTAACTGTGTGATCAACTTGACATGTCTGTACTAAATCGTTCATAACTTTTGATTTTGAGCTCATAATGACACGAATCCAATGCCCACGTTAAACTAGCTAAAGTTTCTATATTTTGACAAAATTTAAGACAGAAATAGAGACGACAAAAGGTCTAAGTAGTCCAATCTATCCTAAACTACGTGATGCCATGATTTGTGCTTCATTTATAAGCTTTTATTTAAAGAGCAGCACTAATCAGTTTAGAATGATAACTTTAACTGGCCGATCAATTTAACTTGTCCGCCCTAAATCGTCTCTAACTTTTGATTTAGAGCTCCGAATGACACGAATCCAGTACAAGTAATCCAATATTTTGCGAAATTTGAAAATAAAATAGAGACGACAAAGCATACAAGTAAACCAATCTATCTCAAACTGCGTGATGCCATGCTTTATAGTTCATTTATAAGCTTTTACTTAATGAGCACCAACGATCAGTTTAGAGTGATCACTTTAACTAGTCGATCAACTTGACTTGTCTGCACTAAATTGTCTGTAACTTTTGATTTAGAGCTCCGAATGACAGAAATCCAATGCCCACGTTAACCTTTCTTAATTTTCTATACTGTGACAAAATTTCGGAGAGAAATAGAGACAACAAAACATCCAAGTAATCCAATCTATCGCAAACTGCGTGCTCCATGCTTTATGCTTCATTTATTAGCCTTTACTCAATGAGCACCAATGATTAGTTTAAAATGATCACTTTAACTGGCCGATCAACTTGACATATCTGCAGTAAATTGTCCATAACTTTTTATTTTGAGCTCAGAATGACATGATTGCAATGCCCACATTAAGCTAGCTCAATTTTCTATATTGTATCAAAAATTGAGACAGAAAAAGATACGACAAAGCATCCAAGTAATCCAATATATCCAAAACTATGTGATCCCATGCAATATGCTTCATTTAAAAGCCTTTACTCAATGAGAACCAATGATCAGTTCAGAATAATCATATTAACTGGCCGATCAACTTGACATGTCGAACTAAATCGTCCGTAACTTTTGATTTAGATCTCTGAATGACACAATCCAATGCCCACATTAAGCTAGGTTAGTTTTCTATATTGTAACAAAATTTTAGAAAAATAGATACGACAAAGCGTCCAAGTAATCAAATATATCCAAAAATTTGTGATGGCATGCATTATACTTCATTAAGAAGTCTTTACTCAATGAGCATCAAGGATCTATTTATAATCATATTAACTGGCCGATCAACTTGACATGTCCGCTATAAATCGTCTATAACTTTGGATTTTGAGCTCAGAATGACACGACTCACATGCGCATGTTAAGCTTGTTTAATTTTCTATATTTTGTCAAAATTAGAGACAGAAATAGAAATGACAAAGTGTCCAAGTAATCTAATTTATCCCAAACTGCGTGATGCAATGATGTATGCTTCATTAAGCCAGCTAAATTTCTATATTTTGACAAAATTTGAGACAAAAATAGAGACGACAAAGCGTCCCACTAATCCAATCTTTCTCAAACTGCGTGATGCCACGCTTTATGATTCATTTATAAGCCTTTACTTAAGGAACACCAATGACCAGCTCAGAATGATAACTTTAAGTGGGCAATGAACTTGACATGTCCGCTCTAAGTCGTCTGTAATTTTTGATTTAGAGCTCACGAATCCAATGCCCACGTTAAGCTAACTCAATTTTCGATATTGTAACAAAATTTGAGACAAAAATAGATACGATAAAGCATACAAGTAAGCCAATCTATCCAAAATCGTGTGATGCAATGCATTATGCTTCATTTAGAAGCCTTTATTTAATGAGAACCAATCATCAGTTTTGAATAATCATACTAACTGGCAGATCAACTTGACATGTCCGCACAAAATCATCCATAACTTTTGATGTTGAGCTCAATATGACATGAATCCAATGCCCATGTTAATCTAGCTAAAATTTCTATATTTTGAGAAAATTTGAGAGAGAAATAGAGATGACAAAGCGTCCAAGTAATCCAATCTATCCCAAACTGCGTGATGTCATGCTTTATGCTTCATTTATAAGCCTTTACTTAAAGAGCACCAACGATCAGTTTAGAATGATCACTTTAACTGACCGATCAACTTTACATGTCCGCAATAAATCGTCCGTAACTTTTGATTTATAGCTTAGAATGACACGAATCCAATGCTACGTTAAGCTTGCTCAATTTTCTATATTGTAACAAAATTTGAGACAGAAATAGATACGACAAAGCGAGCAAGTAATCCAATAAATCCATAACTGTGTGATGCCATGCATTGTGCTTCATTTAGAAGCCTTTACTCAATGAGCACCAATGACCAGTTTAGAATAATCATATTAACCGGCCGATCAACTTGACATGTCCGCACTAAATCATCCGTAACTTTTGATTTAGAGCTCAAAATGACACGAATTCAATGCCCACGTTAAGCTAGCTAAATTTTCTATATATTGCAAAATTTGAGACAGAAATAGAGTCGACAAAGCATCCAAGTAATCCAATAAATCCAAAACTGTGATATGCCATGTATTATGCTTCATTTAGAAGCCTTCACTCAATGAGCACCAATGATCAGGTTAAAATAATAATATTAAGTGGCTGATCAATTTGACATNATTTGAGACAGAAATAGATACGACAAAGCGTGCAAGTAATCCAATAAATCCAAAACTGTGTGATGCCACGCATTATGCTTCATTTAGAAGCCTTTACTCAATGAGCACCAGTGATCAGTTTAAGATAATAATATTAACCAGCCGATCAACTTGACATGTCCGCACTAAATCATCCATAACTTTTGGTTTAGAGCTCAAAATGACACGAATCCAATGCCCACATTAAGCTAACTAAATTTTCTATATATTGCAAAATTTGAGATAAATAGAGTAGACAAAGCGTCCAAGTAATCCAATAAATCCAAAACTGTGATATGCCACGTATTATGCTTCATTTAGAAGTCTTTACTCAATGAGCACCAATGATCAGGTTAGAATAATCATATTAACTGGCAGATCAATTTGACATGTTTGCACTAACTCGTCCATAACTTTTAATTTAGAGCTCAGAATCACACAAATACAATGCCCAAGTTTAGCTACCTAAAATTTTAATATTTTGCAAAATTTGAGACAGAAATAGAGACAACAAAGCGTCCAAGTCATCTAATCTATCCCAAACTGCATGATGCCATGCTTTATGCTTCATTTATAAGCCTTTACTCAATCAGCACCATTAATCAGTTTAGAATAATCATCTTAACTGGTCGATTAACTTGACATGTCTGCTACAAATCATCCGTAGTTTTTTTAGAGGTCAGAGTGACTCGAATCCAATGTCCACGTTAAGGTAGCTCAATTTTCTATATTTTTGCAAAATTTGAGACAGAGATAGAGACGAAAAAGTGTTTAGGTAATCCTATATATCCCAAACTACGTGATGTCATCCTTTATGTTTCATTTATAAGCCCTTACTGAATGAGCTCCAATGATTAGTTCAGAATGATTACTTTAACTAGCGGATAAACTGACATGTCCGCAGTAAATAATTTGTAACTTTTGATTTAGAGCTCAAAATGACATAAATCCAATGCTGACTTTAAGCTAGCTCAATTTTGTATATTATAACAAAATTTGAGATAGAAATATATGTACGACAAAGCGTCCTAGTATTCCAATCTATCCAAAACTGTTTGATGTCATGCGTTATGCTTCATTTATAAGCCCTTACTCATGAGCACCAACTATCAATTTAGAATAATCAAATTAACTGGCCGACGAAATTGACATGTCCACAGTAAATCATCAGTAACTTTTGATTTTCCACTCAGAATGACACGAATCCAATGCCCACGTTAAGGTAGTTAAATTTTCTATATTTTGACAAAATTTGAGACAGAAATAGAGATCACAAAGCATCCAAGTAATCCAATCTATCCATAACTGTGAGATGCCATGCATTATGCTTCATTTATAAGCCTTTACTCAATGCGCACCAATGATCAGTTTAGAATAATCATATTAACTGGCCGATCAACTTGACGTGGCGCACTAAATTTTCTGTAAACTTTTGATTTTGAGCTCAGAATGATACGAATCAATGCTCACGTTAAGCTTGCTAAATTTTCTATATTTTGAAAGAATTTGAGACAGAATTAGAGACGACAAAGCGTCCAAGTAATCCAATCTTTCCCAAACTGCGTGATGCCACACTTTATGCTTCATTTATAAGCCTTTACTTAAAGAGCACCAATGATCAGTTTAGAATGATCACTTTAACTGAACGATCAACTTTACATGTCCGCACTAAATGGTCCGTCACTTTTGATTAAAAGCTTAGAATGACACAAATCCAATGCTATGTTAAGCTCGCTCAATAATCTATATTGTAACAAAATTTGAGACAGAAATAGATACGACAAAGCGTGCAAGTAATCCAATAAATCCAAAACTGTGTGATGCCATGCATTATGCTTCATTTAGAAGCCTTTACTCAATGAGCACCAATGATCAGTTTAGAATAATAATATTAACCAGCCGATCAAGTTGACATGTCCGCACTAAATCATCCATAACTTTTGATTTAGAGCTCAAAATGACACGAATCCAATGCCGACAGCTAACTAAATTTTCTATATATTGCAAAATTTGAGACATAAATAGAGTAGACAAAGCGTCCAAGTAATCCAATAAATCCAAAATTGTGATATGCCACGTATTATGCTTCATTTAGAAGTCTTTACTCAATGAGCACCAATGATCAGGTTAGAATAGTCATATTAACTGGCCGATCAATTTGACATGTTCGCACTAACTCGTCCATAACTTTTAATTTAGAGCTCAGAATCACACAAATACAATACCCACGTTTACCTAGCTAAAATTTTAATATTTTGCAAAATTTGAGACAGAAATAGAGACAACAAAGCGTCCAAGTCATCCAATCTATCCCAAACTACATGATGCCATGCTTTATGCTTCATTTATAAGCCTTTACTCAATCAGCACCATTAATCAGCTTAGAATAATCATCTTAACTGGTCGATTAACTTGACATGTCTGCACCAAATCATCCGTAATTTTTTATTTAGAGGTCAGAGTGACTCGAATCCAATGTCCACGTTAAGGTAGCTCAATTTTCTAAATTTTGGCAAAATTTGAGACAGAGATAGAGACGAAAAAGCGTTTAGGTAAACCAATATATCCCAAACTACGTGATGTCATGCTTTATGTTTCATTTATAAGCGTTTACTTAATGAGCTCCAATGATTAGTTTAGAATGATTACTTTAACTAGCGGATAAACTTACATGTCTGCAGTAAATAATTTGTAACTTTTGATTTAGAGCTCGAAATGACATAAATCCAATGCCGACTTTAAGCTAGCTCAATTTTCTATATTATAACAAAATTTGAGATAGAAATATATGTAGGACAAAGCGTCCTAGTATTCCAATCTATCCAAAACTGTTTGATGCCATGCGTTATGCTTCATTTATAAGCCCTTACTCATGAGCACCAATTATCAATTTAGAATAATCATATTAACTGGCCGATCAAATTGATATGTCCACACACTAAATCATCAGTAAATTTTGATTTTGCACTCAGAATGACACGAATCCAGTGCCCAAGTTAAGCTAGTTAAATTTTCTATATTTTAACAAAATTTGAGACAGAAATAGAGACCACAAAGCGTCCAAGTAATCCAAGCTATCCATAACTATGTGATGCCATGCATTACGCTTCATTTATAAGCCTTTACTCAATGCGCACCAATGATCAGTTTAGAATAATCATATTAACTGGCCGATCAACTTGACGTGGCGCACTAAATTGTCTGTAAACTTTTGATTTTGAACTCAGAATGATACGAATCCATGCTCACGTTAAGCTTGCTAAATTTTCTATATTTTAACAAAATTTGAGACAGAATTAGAGACGACAAAGCGTCCAAGTAATCCAATCTTTCCCAAACTGCGTGATGCCACGCTTTATGCTTCATTCATAAGCCTTTCCTTAAAGAGCACCAACGATCAGTTTAGATGATCACTTTAACTGACCGATCAACTTTACATGTCCGCACTAAATCGTCCGTAACTTTCGATTTAGAGCTTAGAATGACACGAATCCAATGCTACGTTAAGCTTGCTCAATTTTCTATATTGTAACCAAATTTCAGACAGAAATAGATACGACAAAGCGTGCAAGTAATCCAATAAATCAAAAACTGTGTGATGCCATGCATTATGCTTCATTTAGAAGCCTTTACTCAATGAGCACCAATGATCAGTTTAGAATAATAATATTAACCAGCCGATCAACTTGACATGTCCGCACTAAATCATCCAAAACTTTTGATTTAGAGCTCAAAATAACACGAATCCTATGCCCACATTAAGCTAACTAAATTTTCTATATATTGCAAAATTTGAGACATAAATAGAGTAGAAAAAGCGTCCAAGTAATCCAATAAATCCAAAACTGTGATATGCCACGTATTACGCTTCATTTAGAAGGCTTTGCTCAATGAGCACCAATGATCAGGTTAGAATAATCATATTAACCGGCCGATCAATTTGACATGTTCGCACTAACTCGTCCATAACTTTTAATTTAGAGCTCAGAATCACACGAATACAATGCCCACGTTTAGCTAGCTAAAATTTTAATATTTTGCAAAATTTGAGACAGAAATAGAGACAACAAAGCATCCAAGTCATCTAATCTATCCCAAACTGCATGATGCCATGCTTTATGCTTCATTTATAAGCCTTTACTCAATCAGCACCATTAATCAGTTTAGAATAATCATCTTAACTCGTCGATTAACTTGACATGTCTGCACCAAATCATCCGTAATTTTTTTTAGAGGTCAGAGTGACTCGAATCCGATGTCCACGTTAAGGTAGCTCAATTTTCTATATTTTGGCAAAATTTGAGACAGAGATAGAGACGAAAAAGCGTTTAGGTAATCCTATATATCCCAAACTACGTGATGTCATCCTTTATGTTTCATTTATAAGCCTTTACTTAATGAGCTCCAATGATTAGTTTAGAATGATTACTTTAACTAGCAGATAAACTTACATGTCCGTAGTAAATATTTGTAACTTTTGATTTAGAGATCAGAATGACATAAATCCAATGCCGACTTTAAGCTAGCTCAATTTTCTATATTATAACAAAATTTGAGATAGAAATATATGTACGAGAAAGTGTCCTAGTATTCCAATCTATCCAAAACTGTTTGATGCCATGCATTATGCTTCATTTATAAGCCCTTACTCATGAGCACCAATTATCAATTTAGAATAATCATATTAACTGGCCGATGAAATTGACATGTCCACACACTAAATCATCAGTAACTTTTGATTTTGCACTCAGAATGACACGAATCCAATGCCCAAGTTAAGCTAGTTCAATTTTCTATATTTTAACAAAATTAGAGACAGATATAGAGATCACAAAGCATCCAAGTAATCCAATCTATCCATAACTGTGAGATGCCATGCATTATGCTTCATTTATAAGCCTTTACTCAGTGCGCACCAATGATCAGTTTAGAATAATCATATTAACTGGCCGATCAACTTGACGTGGCGCACTAAATTTTCTGTAAACTTTTGATTTTGAGCTCAGAATGATACGAATCAATGCTCAAGTTAAGCTTGCTAAATTTTCTATATTTTGAAAAAATTTGAGACAGAATTAGAGACGACAAAGCGTCCAAGTAATCCAATCTTTCCCAAACTGCGTGATGCCACACTTTATGCTTCATTTATAAGCCTTTACTTAAAGAGCACCAATGATCAGTTTAGAATGATCACTTTAACTGAACGATCAACTTTACATGTCCGCACTAAATGGTCCGTCACTTTTGATTAAAAGCTTAGAATGACACAAATCCAATGCTATGTTAAGCTCGCTCAATAATCTATATTGTAACAAAATTTGAGACAGAAATAGATACGACAAAGCGTGCAAGTAATCCAATAAATCCAAAACTGTGTGATGCCATGCATTATGCTTCATTTAGAAGCCTTTACTCAATGAGCACCAATGATCAGTTTAGAATAATAATATTAACCAGCCGATCAAGTTGACATGTCCGCACTAAATCATCCATAACTTTTGATTTAGAGCTCAAAATGACACGAATCCAATGCCGACAGCTAACTAAATTTTCTATATATTGCAAAATTTGAGACATAAATAGAGTAGACAAAGCGTCCAAGTAATCCAATAAATCCAAAATTGTGATATGCCACGTATTATGCTTCATTTAGAAGTCTTTACTCAATGAGCACCAATGATCAGGTTAGAATAGTCATATTAACTGGCCGATCAATTTGACATGTTCGCACTAACTCGTCCATAACTTTTAATTTAGAGCTCAGAATCACACAAATACAATACCCACGTTTACCTAGCTAAAATTTTAATATTTTGCAAAATTTGAGACAGAAATAGAGACAACAAAGCGTCCAAGTCATCCAATCTATCCCAAACTACATGATGCCATGCTTTATGCTTCATTTATAAGCCTTTACTCAATCAGCACCATTAATCAGCTTAGAATAATCATCTTAACTGGTCGATTAACTTGACATGTCTGCACCAAATCATCCGTAATTTTTTATTTAGAGGTCAGAGTGACTCGAATCCAATGTCCACGTTAAGGTAGCTCAATTTTCTAAATTTTGGCAAAATTTGAGACAGAGATAGAGACGAAAAAGCGTTTAGGTAAACCAATATATCCCAAACTACGTGATGTCATGCTTTATGTTTCATTTATAAGCGTTTACTTAATGAGCTCCAATGATTAGTTTAGAATGATTACTTTAACTAGCGGATAAACTTACATGTCTGCAGTAAATAATTTGTAACTTTTGATTTAGAGCTCGAAATGACATAAATCCAATGCCGACTTTAAGCTAGCTCAATTTTCTATATTATAACAAAATTTGAGATAGAAATATATAAATTTGAGATAGAAATATATGTAGGACAAAGCGTCCTAGTATTCCAATCTATCCAAAACTGTTTGATGCCATGCGTTATGCTTCATTTATAAGCCCTTACTCATGAGCACCAATTATCAATTTAGAATAATCATATTAACTGGCCGATCAAATTGATATGTCCACACACTAAATCATCAGTAAATTTTGATTTTGCACTCAGAATGACACGAATCCAGTGCCCAAGTTAAGCTAGTTAAATTTTCTATATTTTAACAAAATTTGAGACAGAAATAGAGACCACAAAGCGTCCAAGTAATCCAATCTATCCATAACTATGTGATGCCATGCATTACGCTTCATTTATAAGCCTTTACTCAATGCGCACCAATGATCAGTTTAGAATAATCATATTAACTGGCCGATCAACTTGACGTGGCGCACTAAATTGTCTGTAAACTTTTGATTTTGAACTCAGAATGATACGAATCAATGCTCACGTTAAGCTTGCTAAATTTTCTATATTTTAACAAAATTTGAGACAGAATTAGAGACGACAAAGCGTCCAAGTAATCCAATCTTTCCCAAACTGCGTGATGCCACGCTTTATGCTTCATTTATAAGCCTTTACTTAAAGAGCACCAACGATCAGTTGAGAATGATCACTGTAACTGACCGATCAACTTTACATGTCCGCACTAAATCGTCCATAACTTTTGATTTAGAGCTTAGAATGACACGAATCCAATGCTACGTTAAGCTTGCTCAATTTTCTATATTGTAACCAAATTTCAGACAGAAATATATACGACAAAGCGTGCAAGTAATCCAATAAATCCAAAACTGTGTGATGCCATGCATTATGCTTCATTTAGAAGCCTTTACTCAATGAGCACCAATGATCAGTTTAGAATAATAATATTAACCAGCCGATCAACTTGACATGTCCGCACTAAATCATCCATAACTTTTGATTTAGAGCTCAAAATGACACGAATCCAATGCCCACATTAAGCTAACTAAATTTTCTATATATTGCAAAATTTGAGACATAAATAGAGTAGACAAAGCGTCCAAGTAATCCAATAAATCCAAAACTGTGATATGCCACGTATTATGCTTCATTTAGAAGTCTTTACTCAATGAGCACCAATGATCAGGTTAGAATAATCATATTAACTGGCCGATCAATTTGACATGTTCGCACTAACTCGTCCATAACTTTTAATTTAGAGCTCAGAATCACACGAATACAATGCCACGTTTAGCTAGCTAAAATTTTAATATTTTGCAAAATTTGAGACAGAAATAGAGACAACAAAGCGTCCAAGTCATCTAATCTATCCCAAACTGCATGATGCCATGCTTTATGCTTCATTTATAAGCCTTTACTCAATCAGCACCATTAATCAGTTTAGAATAATCATCTTAACTGGTCGATTAACTTGACATGTCTGCACCAAATCATCCGTAATTTTTTTTTAGAGGTCAGAGTGACTCGAATCCAATGTCCACGTTAAGGTAGCTCAATTTTCTATATTTTGGCAAAATTTGAGACAGAGATAGAGACGAAAAAGCGTTTAGGTAATCCAATATATCCCAAACTACGTGATGTCATCCTTTATGTTTCATTTATAAGCCTTTACTTAATGAGCTCCAATGATTAGTTTAGAATGATTACTTTAACTAGCGGATAAACTTACATGTCCGCAGTAAATAATTTGTAACTTTTGATTTAGAGCTCAGAATGACATAAATCCAATGCCGACTTTAAGCTAGCTCAATTTTCTATATTATAACAAAATTTGAGATAGAAATATATGTACGAAAAGCGTCCTAGTATTCCAATCTATCCAAAACTGTTTGATGTCATGCGTTATGCTTCATTTATAAGCCCTTACTCATGAGCACCAATTATCAATTTAGAATAATCATATTAACTGGCCGATGAAATTGACATGTCCACACTAAATCATCAGTAACTTTTGATTTTGCACTCAGAATGACACGAATCCAATGCCCACGTTAAGGTAGTTAAATTTTCTATATTTTAACAAAATTTGAGACAGAAATAGAGACCACAAAGCGTCCAAGTAATCCAATCTATCCATAACTGTGTGATGCCATGCATTATGCTTCATTTATAAGCCTTTACTCAATGCGCACCAATGATCAGTTTAGAATGATCATATTTACTGGCCGATCAACTTGACGTGGCGCACTAAATGTTCTGTAAACTTTTGATTTTGAGCTCAGAATGATACGAATTAATGCTCACATTAAGCTTGCTAAATTTTCTATTTTTTGACAAAATTTGAGACAGAATTAGAGACGACAAAGCGTCGAAGTAATCCAATCTTTCGCAAACTGCGTGATGCCACGCTTTATGTTTCATTTGTAAGCCTTTACTTAAAGAGCACCAATGATCAGTTTAGAATGATCACTTTAACTGACCGATCAACTTTACATGTCCGCACTAAATGGTCCGTAACTTTTGATTAAAATCTTAGAATGACACGAATCCATTGCTATGTTAAGCTTGCTCAATTTTCTATATTGTAACAAAATTTGAGACAGAAATAGATACGACAAAGCGTGCAAGTAAGCCAATAAATCCCAAACTGTGTGATGCCATGCATTATGCTTCATTTAGAAGCCTTTACTCAATGAGCACCAATGATCAGTTTAGAATAATAATATTAACCAGCCGATGAAATTGACATGTCCGCACTAAATCATCCATAACTTTTGATTTAGAGCTCAAAATGACATGAATCCAATGCCCACATTAAGCTAACTAAATTTTCTATATATTGCAAAATTTGAGACATAAATAGAGTAGACAAAGCGTCCAAGTAATCCAATAAATCCAAAACTATGATATGCCACATATTATGCTTCATTTAGAAGTCTTTACTCAATGAGCACCAATGATCAGGTTAGAATAGTCATATTAACTGGCCGATCAATTTGACATGTTCGCACTAACTCGTCCATAACTTTTAATTTAGAGCTCAGAATCACACGAATACAATACCCACGTTTAGCTAGCTAAAATTTTAATATTTTGCAAAATTTGAGACAGAAATAGAGACAACAAAGCGTCCAAGTCATCTAATCTATCCCAAACTGCATGATGCCATGCTTTATGCTTCATTTATAAGCCTTTACTCAATCAGCACCATTAATCCGTGTAGAATAATCATCTTAACTGGTCGATTAACTTGACATGTCTGCACCAAATCATCCGTAATTTTTTATTTAGAGGTCAGAGTGACTCGAATCCAATGTCCACGTTAAGGTAGCTCAATTTTCTATATTTTGGCAAAATTTGAGACAGAGATAGAGACAAAAAAGCGTTTAGGTAATCCAATATATCCCAAACTACATGATGCCATGCTTTATGTTTTATTTATAAGCCTTTACTTAATGAGCTCCAATGATTAGTTTAGAATGATTACTTTAACTAGCGGATAAACTTACATGTCCGCAGTAAATAATTTGTAACTTTTGATTTAGAGCTCAGAATGACATAAATCCAATGCCGACTTTAAGCTAGCTCAATTTTCTATATTATAATAAAATTTGAGATATAAATATATGTACGACAAAGCGTCCTAGTATTCCAATCTATCCAAAACTGTTTGATGTCATGCGTTATGCTTCATTTATAAGCCCTTACTCATGAGCACCAATTATTAATTTAGAATAATCATATTAACTGGCCGATGAAATTGACATGTCCACACTAAATCATCAGTAACATTTGATTTTGCACTCAGAATGACACGAATCCAGTGCCCACGTTAAGCTAGTTAAATTTTCTATATTT
The DNA here is from genome assembly GCA_018901945.1 of Pugionium dolabratum. NCBI lineage: Eukaryota > Viridiplantae > Streptophyta > Magnoliopsida > Brassicales > Brassicaceae > Pugionium > Pugionium dolabratum. Next base: position 229,988 of record JAEVFF010000241.1, on the reverse strand, counting down.
TAACAAAATTTGAGACAGAAATAGAGACCACAAAGCGTCCAAGTAATCCAATCTATCCACAACTGTGTTATGCCATGCATTATGCTTCATTTATCAGCCTTTACTCAATGCGCACCAATGATCAGTTTAGAATAATCATATTAACTGGCCGATCAACTTGACGTGGCGCACTAAATTGTCTGTAAACTTTTGATTTTGAACGTAGAATGATACGAATCAATACTCACGTTAAGCTTGCTAAATTTTCTATATTTTGACAAAATTTGAGACAGAATTAGAGACGACAAAGCGTCCATGTAATCCAATCTTTCCCAAACTGCGTGATGCCACAAATTATGCTTCATTTATAAGCCTTTACTTAAAGAGCACCAACGATCAGTTTAGAATGATCACTTTAACTGGCCGATCAACTTTACATATCCGCACTAAATCGTCCGTAACTTTTGATTTAGAGCTTAGAATGACACGAATCCAATGCTACGTTAAGCTTGCTCAATTTTCTATATTGTAACAAAATTTGAGACGGAAATAGATGCGACAAAGCGTGCAAGTAATCCAATAAATCCAAAACTGTGTGATGCCATGCATTATGCTTTATTTAGAAGCCTTTACTCAATGAGCACCAATGATCAGTTTAGAATAATAATATTAACCAGCCGATCAACTTGACATGTCCGCACTAAATCATCCATAACTTTTGATTTAGAGCTTGAAATGACACGAATCCAATGCCCACATTAAGCTAACTAAATTTTCTATATATTGCAAAATTTGAGACATAAATAGAGTCGGCAAAGCATCCAAGTAATCCAATAAATCCAAAACTGTGATATGCCACGTATTATGCTTCATTTAGAAGTCTTTACTCAGTGAGCACCAATGATCAGGTTAGAGTAATCATATTAACTGGCCGATCAATTTGACATGTTCGCACTAACTCGTCTATAACTTTTAATTTAGAGCTCAGAATCACAAGAATACAATGCTCACGTTTAGCTAGCTAAAATTTTAATATTTTGCAAAATTTGAGACAGAAATAGAGACAACAAAGCGTCCAAGTCATCTAATCTATCCCAAACTGCATGATGCCATGCTTTATGCTTCATTTATAAGCCTTTACTCAATCAGCACCGTTAATCAGTTTAGAATAATCATCTTAACTGGTTGATTAACTTGACATGTCTGCACCAAATCATCCGTAATTTTTTATTTAGAGGTCAGAGTGACTCGAATCCAATGTCCACGTTAAGGTAGCTCAATTTTCTATATTTTGGCAAAATTTGAGACAGAGATAGAGACGAAAAAGCGTTTAGGTAATCCAATATATCCCAAACTACATGATGCCATGCTTTATGTTTTATTTATAAGCCTTTACTTAATGAGCTCCAATGATTAGTTTAGAAT